>JARJHM010000815.1:0-134580 GCA_033356055.1 Carex pumila
TTTTAATTGATAATTAAAATATTAAAATCGTACATATTATATATAGAGAGAGAGATGGGCTACAGTGCATTGCAATGCATAGGCATCCTTATGTATTGAATCATAAATCACCAATTCAAAATCCAAATGACTGATCCAAATCGTTCATCTTGTTCTCCATATTAATATGTACTTGGAGACCTAAATTTTACATTTTTTGGAAAATTTTTACTATTTATTAAGCCACTTTGAAAATTGCCGATCCCAGCGGTTCAGAAATTTTTACTGTTCACCCGGATTTGCAAATTTTCAATAAATCTAAAAAATAGTAAAAAAATTCCAAAAAATGTAAAATTTGGTATCCAAGCACATATTAATATGGAGAACAAGATAAACGGTTTGGATCAGTCATTTGGACTTTGAATCGATGATTTATGATCCAATGCACCATAGCCCATCTCTCTCTCTCTCTCTCTCTCTCTCTCTCTCTATATATATATATATATACTAGTATCGTGCCCGTGCGTTGCAACGGAAACATATTATAAGAGAGCCAAAAAAACATTTCTCATACAAGATGACATATTTTCAATGTATAAAGTTTAACAATTCTTATACAAAATCCAAAAAACATAATCATAAATGGAGCTGCTGTACAATAATTTAACAATAAGTTTTCGAAGTTGTTTTCTTTACTTTGAAGCATTAAATTTAATATTAAGACAAGTATATAATACAAACATTCATGTTTCCAGTGTATAACAGATCTTCATCAAATTCTGCTATCAAACAGTAAGTGTTGAACTAATTCATTAGAAATTTCAAATTCAAGCATAACTACATTATAATTACTCACGTCCATTCCAATGTATAACAAATCTTCTTCGAAAGACTAGATAAAGATATGTACTGTTATATAAGAAGCAATGAAAACGCAAAGCAAACTTTTCTTAAAAATAGTAATTTACAAAAATTGTTCTTTGTCTTTCAAAAAAGATGAATTCAAATTAGAAATCCAAATTCAAATCAGGTATATGTTACCAACAATATGTGATCTTCAGAAGAGTACAGATACCGTTATATAATTCAAAACTATCCTGAAACCAAAGCATTCAACTCGGGTTCCAAAATGATATTTTGAATTTCAATTGTAGATTCCCAGGTCTAAACTATACACTCAGACTCAGCACTTGGTAGAAAATGAAAAAAAAAAATTGTGCACTACACTTGGTGTTGTGCACTATATAGTGAAATTAGGCGATAAATTAATATGCCAGTTCTATCAATCCTTCTAAAATCACCAGGTAAGTAGCCGTTCAATGTTCGTCATTTTACATTCTAAAATATATCAGCCGGAGCTGTCTCAATCTATATATAAATTGTACCACACAAAGTTTAGTAGATAAATAAGATAAGAACATTGCTTGCTTTATGTCTATTTGAGTGATCTTTTTTGGCTAAAACCCAACAGATATGCATGTTCCTGTGCAATTATATGTTGGTATTGTTGTACCTGTACGATAACACATTTTTCGCACTGTTTTCGTTGACGCCTCCTCAACCAGCCATGTTTGACTGGTTGGCAAGAATGAAGATCAACTTTCTAAAGTGTGAGTTGTTCTAGCTATCAGATCAGAAATATAAATCTGAGAGATGGAAGAAGAAGAAGAGGAGAAGGGGAGGGGAGGGCACACGTAGGAACACAAATGTCATTTATTTTATATTATCAATATTAATAGTATATTTAATTGTTTAAACCACTAAATGGAGATATAAATAAAATGAATGAGTTTGAATGGGGAAATAACTAAATTTAAAATTTTGATGGATAAATATCTAATTAATGAAGTTATGATGGCATATATCAAATTTTCTCAAATATTAATGATGAAAAGTTAAACACCTCATTTTTACCTATGAGATCTATCACTTGGTTATACAACTTCTTGTTCTCCTCCAATACTTTTTGATAACCAGATGCAGCTTTTGCAAACTCACGCAGATTCTTTCCTAAAAGTAAATAAGCAAATAAACAAACTCCTAAACAAATAAGTAAATGCAACAATACTTGGTTATACAAACTTCTTAAACCAGCTTAAATATATTCAAATTAAGAAAAAAAATCGGGAATGCACATTTAACGAAAACAAAAGTAATTGATGTACACTCATAATAATTCATTCAATTATTTTGTTTAACTCAAAAATAAAAAAATTTATGCAATCATGCTTGTCCAACCATGCTTTATATATCTAAAAATTTTCTGAATCAATTCCAAATAGAAGCTTGACTTTTTTTTATTTTCCTCTTATTTACTGGTTTTCCTATCCTAATTTACCAGTTTTGATTTTCTTTTGGTTTTATCTCATTTCAACCATACAGGGGTTCTAATCATTGACTGGTACATTGGTACACAACTGTGGTAAACAATTTATTTTCTTTGTTTTTACACACAACCTTAGTATACTTCTTCCATCCAATTTGTTTCTTGCCTCTCTAGTAGTAGCAGCATCAATGTACTATATTAATGTCTGTCAAATATTGAAAAATAAAAAGAAATAATAATCAAGATCGAAGTAAGAAATGATGCACCATGTTATAAGAGTCCGTAACAATTGACTATTTAGAATCAATAAAAAATGATTAATCCGAACATTGTGATACAATATCATATTTTACTTATTTGTACCAATAGTATTGGTATTCCAGTTTTCCTTATGATGCTTCTACATAGCACCAACTACAAAATTCCAGTAAAAAGATGTTGAACGAAAAAATAAATACAACCATTAAAAAATTGACATGTCATTTGTAGAGTAAAAAAAAAATCATAAAGTATAACCTCAAAACCAGCATTCTTTTCAAACGTCACAATTTTGTGCACAAAACCAAATGCAAAAAAAAACCCTGCAAAAATCGTAAACCTCAATTGCTAAATTAATTTCCAATGGTAGCAAACTAAAACAAAATTTTAGGCAACATCAATACAGAAAAAAAGAAGCTTAGAGTCATTATAAATTAAAAAAAGTAAGAAGCGGAGCTTACAATTTGAATAGGATTCAAATTACCACTAAGCAAATCGAAGATGACGAAAAGGCTATGTCAATTTCAAACTTTTGTACAAATTACCAAAATTTGATTTGCAAACTTTACTTTTTTCTCAGGTCGTGGGGTGAGAAAATTGGAAAATATTTCTTCATTATTCCATTTTGGTGTGATGGTTTGTATGGAAACAAACTAAAGTAAATAAAGAAACAAACAAAAAATTAAATTTCATTCTGTCGTAGGATCATTTGCATAGAAATGAAGAGGAGAAATAAGGAAACATATTTAATGCAGATAAATTTCTATACGTGTGGTAAGTCTTATTTTAACTAAATTTAAATTTCTACACATGAAAGTGATGCATTTAATCAAAAGAAGACAGATTACGTGATTGGATGGTTGATATTCAATTCGAAAATTCAATTTTCAATCTCAGCCATTGACGGATCAGGACAACTACGTGCATAATATAAGAATGGAGTATATATTCCTTTAATTTTATTTAATGAGTAAGGCTTGGGTACTATGGATAGCATAAGATCATCCGTGTTACAGTCTCAAAAACCTATCGTATAAACTTCAAAATTCGATTTAAGTAGCTCAATAAATTGGTAATACAATAAACTTATAGAATATTAACTTTTACTATTTTTAGAATTTTTTTTATTATTTTTTATGATTTATGAAAGATGGCTAAAAATAACTTCAAATTCAAAGAAATATTTTTATGTCATTTTTGGCCATCTTTCATAAATCATTAAAAATAGTAAAAATTAGTATCCTATAAGTTTATTATATAACCAATTTATTGAGCTACTTAAATTGAAATTAGAAATTTATACGATAGGTATTTTAGGCCATAGCACAGACGACCTTATGCTATCCATAGCATTCAAGCCTTACTCTTATTTAATATATCAATTTTTATATTTTGTTAGTATATATATTCGATCGATAAAAAAATAAAACATGAATATATTAAACTAATATATAAATTTGTTTTATCGTTTCAGTTTATATAAATTAATTTAAAATTTATAAAATTGTATGCAAACGTATCAACGGTTTTGATTCATCAAATAACGTCAATATGATAGGTTCATATATATAGTAACTTCATATGATTATATACTTCATATGAGCTTCAAATATATATCAACTTCATATAATGATAACATTTTTTTTATTAATAATTTAAAATTTATAAATGATAAGTATGAATTTTTTGTCTTATTTTATTTTCAATATAAAACAGTCATACGATCATATCACAATTGAAAGTGGGGAATTCATTTTGTATAAGATCAATAGGTGAACCGTGAACACCTAATGGTGTAAATTAAGCAGTTTATTTGTGGTTTCTTGAACTTGTACATTCCAAACTCCAAATTTTTTTTATTGATTTGGGTGCATTAGTTTAGAAATAAAACGAGATCAACGGCTGAAATCTTCAAGTTATTAATTAACAAAGACCTCGATGAGGCGCCGAAAATATAAACAGACCCCACCTTTTTGGCTTTTTGTTTCATTTAGCGGAAGGTCCTTATATTTTCTGTAATCCTTATGCACGTACTTTTCATTCAATAAAAAACTTATTTAAATTCAATTTTTGAATTTTTTTTTCACTCCTGACCTTTATTTATTTATTACATTTCAAAAAATATTTAAAACACTTAGGCTCAACATTGTTTGAATTTCTTCTGAGCCGTGGAAAAGTAAGCAATGTTCAGTCTCATAAAACTATTCTCTGTCCACTCCAACACATTGCAATTCCTTCGTTTAATAGTTATAAGATGTGTTATTGTGCCAACTAAATTATCGAAGTGAAAATTCCAAATTGTGTAAACTAAGGGTCTGTTCGGGGTAAACCCAAATGTTACTATTCACATGAGAAAGAGAAAATTTATTCAGACTGAATTTTTTTTCCCCACATGAACAATAAAAATCAGTTCAAATTTTTTTTGCAACCCATTTCTATTCCCATTCCCTTAGGCCCATCGAACAAGCCTTAACTTAGGAATCAATATGACGCAATTAATTTGGTTATTGTACAGAATGTTGAATTTAGTATTTTGGCTGATGCAAAAAATTTAGATATGTTTAAGCTAGGTTATTTCAATCGGTTAAATAAGAAAGAAATTATTTTATGGCCACATATAGTCATATATTATTTAAAAGGCATGTGCATTTAAGATGAACGGCGCCATATAGTTGGAAAGATGTAATAAGTTAATAACAGAGTTGGAAAGATGTTCATGTTAGTCTTCTAAAATATCACAGGGAATCTGACGTACATCTCCAAATAGAACAGGTGCATCTAGTGTCTTAAAAAATCCGCACGGTCCAGGACCGTGTCGTGTCCCAGACCGGACTATACCAGGTCAGGGTCAAGGGATAGGTCTAGCAAGGATGAGGGTTAAACTTTTTCACTAAACCCGTCCAAATCTGGACTGGACTAACCTGAGATTCACCTAGACCTGAATCGGACCAAATCCGGACCTAATCATGAAGAATTGGATCGGATCAGACTAAACCTCCTAAACCCAAACCAAATGAAGGATTTCATGATGCATTAAGCGGCAAAATTAAAATTTTAATCCTTTTTCAAGCATCTATGAATCTACTTTATTATGCTAATTCTATTAAAGCAATTCATATATATGAATAATTATCTACTCATTTATCCATCAAAGATCTATCTACAAAAAAAGAATTTGATATACCTCTTGTAACATTTTAGGATTAACATAACTGCTCAAGCACAGCTGTACATAATCAACTTGAAACGTTGTAACGTTTTAGGTCTAACAGAACTGCTGAAGTACAGCTGTACATAATCAACTTAAAACATTGTAACATTACACAAAACGTTGTAACGTTTTAGGAATGTCGGAACGTTAAGTACAGTTGCATCAGAGCTAAAATTCAAATTATAAACGTTGTAACATTTGCACAAAACATTGTAACGTTTTAATTAAATTTGAGCTTCAAGAAATGTCTGTTTTTCATCAAGTTTTTACAGTTGAAAACGTTACATAATGTTTTAAATCGTTGGTAATGTTTTGCTGAGTTGTCAAAAAATTAAAACCCTAAATTGCATTTTGAACTAAAACATTGTAACGTTGGTAATATTTTATATCAAACAGCTCATTTTTGAGTTGACTCTATAAATAGAGGATTGAGCTTTCTTCCCAATCTATCTTAGCTAACCCTAAACTTCTAAAAAATGATTTTCTAAGAGCTTAGCTCATTCCATTATTGTGATAGCTTAAAACTTCAAAATCCCTTAAACAACCTCAAACCCACTTCACTAATCTCAAATTAGATTATGTTGGAGTGATCTATTGAGTGTTTCTCTTGAGTAGCTTGAACTAAGAGACCTTGTTCTCATCTCTTTGAGTTGGCCGTTTGACTTCCCGCATGGTGTATAAGGACTCAACGGTTCACAAGTTGTAATCCTTTCGTATTGAGTAATAGAAAGGCGCACCACTTGAGGTTGCGAAGTCCAGGAGACGTAGGCCTTTGTTTTGCTGAACTTCGTTAACATCCCGCGTGTCAAATTTCTTTAAACTCATCTATTTACTTTCAATTGCAATTTAATTTCAATTTTTGAGCAATTAGAGGTGCACTTAGTATAATATTTAGACTAACCAAAACAACCTAAATAGTTCAGTTTCGGTATCTGTTTCGGGTCAAAATAGACTATTTCAAGCTTGGCCGAACTATTGTATTTTGGTCCAGTCCTGTTTCAGCCAGAAATATCCCTGTTTTGTCCGGGAGCAGTCTTGTTTTGGCAAGAAACTATTGAATCGAAATACAGTAGTTCGGTAAAGCCCGAAACATGTTGTTTCAGCCTGAAATAGAGGTCGAAACTGGAATGTTTAGGATGTTTTGGTTAGTTTAAATAGATTGAATTATGTTAGATTTTGTATAGTATTTTAACATTTAAATTGAATCTTAGATTTTAAATTTATTTTGATAGAGAACTTAAAAATTGAATGTTAAAATTTTAATATGTTAGATTTTAATACGTTATATTATATTTATTTTTAAATAGGTTAGATTTATTTTGAAAATATTAGATTTATTTTTAAATATGTTAGATATGTTATGTTTGAATAGATTATGTTAGATTTATTTTTATGTTCGTATTTTTAGTAATTTATTTTGTAAATTCGGATTTCATTTTATTTTAATATGTTAGATTTATTTTGGATATGTTAGATTTATAATTAAAGATGTTAGATTTATAATTAAAGATTTTAGATTTATTTTTAAATATGTTAGATTTTAATATGTTATATTAGATTTATTTTTAAATATGTTAGATTTATTATGAATATGTTTGATTTATTTTTAAATATGTTAGATATGTTATATTTTAATAGGTTAGACTTGAAATGCGTTAAATAGCACGTATATAAAATTTGGACCGATTTGAAATGCGTTCAATATCCCATCAAGTAATCTTGAATCTTTAAAAGTGGAGTTCTTATATTTAAATTTATGATGAATGAACAACTAATTTTTAAATTATTTTATATTTGATACATGCCATATCTGAATAATTGAGAACATAGTTATAGTTTTGTTTGAGAAATATAAAATAATTGAGAACATAGTTATAGTTTTGCTTGAGAACATAGTTAGTATATCCCAGTGTTTTAAAATGTGGTTTTGTTCATGCATGCGAAAGGCTAGTGCATACCGTATATGTGAATTTTCATGCGGATTTTAAAATAAGAATTCACGTGTGTGTGTGCGTGCGTGTGTGTGTGTGTGTGTATAGAGAGAGAGGCTAATTTGCATTCGAATGTATATGGTCCGAAGTGCTTACGGTCCAAATTTGAAATTTTAAAATCCAAACGGTCGATCCGAACTGTTCATCTTGTTCTCCATATTAATATGTGCTTGGAGGCCAAATTTTACATTTTTCTGAATTTTTTTACTATTTATTAAGCCACTTTGAAAATTGCTGATCCAACGGTTTTACTGTTTTGTGTAGCCACCGTTGGATCAACGATTTTGTAAAATACTTAATAAATAGTAAAAAAATTCAGAAAAATATAAAATTTGGTCTCCAAGCACATATTAATATAGAGAACAAGATGAACGGTTCGGATCGACCGTTTGGATTTTGAAACTTCAAATTTGGACCGTAAGCACTTCGGACCATATACATTCGAATGCACATTAGCTTATCTCTCTCTCTCTATATATATATTCATATTCATATATTTGAATTTAATTTCACATAATAACATAATCAACAATATTTTTTTGATTTTTTTTAATATAAATTTTAATTAAAATACAATCAAATTATCAAAACCGCATGGGAAAATTGCATGGCCGCATATTTCAGTCCGCATGGCCGCATATTCAGACCGCATTGCCGCATATTTGGACTACATATGCGGCCGCATGGAAAAACCGCATGGCCATTCTGAACACAACTGTTGACCGCATACTCATATGTGGCCCATGCGGCCATATTTTAAAACACTGGGTATATCCTACCAAAATGTTGTGAAAGAAAACAGAACTTATACTTTCAAAATTTGCATGAAACCGAAGAAGCTTTATTCAATTATTTTACTACTATTTAAAAAAAAGAAAAAAAAAACAGAGAGACCCGGACCAAGATCCAGATCCGATCCAAACCGAATCGGATCGGACAGAATTTGAACCATAATTCTAGCATAGATTTGGACTAACTCCTCTAAATTAGAGCTACTGAATCCTAACCGTGACAACCCGTACACCCGTTGGAACAGTGGACACGGACCGGACCTAGCCATTTGCAATTGACTAGGGACATCTAGTTTGGTGCATTGGTGTACGAAACAACGATAAAAAAGCACATACAAAAAAAATGTATTATAATATATACAAAGACAGGCAATTATGCATTGCGATGTATTGAATCAGATGAGGCCACCTCATGGTGTATCATGTTCCCTTCTTCACAGACCACTAGGACTTGCTCAGGTCCCTACCAGACCACCATTGCCAGTACATTGATTTGCTCAGGGACACTTGCCTGGAGCTTTCTACTCTACCCTGACCACTAGGACCTGTCCCTTAGCCTGAAACGACTCCTCAACTACCTCCTCACTTCCTTCCTCTGCTTGTGGGCCAGACCTCCCGCAGATAGATGTTTTTGGCTTGGAGCGGGTCTCGATTCTCATTATTTCATATATAAACAATGGTCTCTGAGTATAGAACCCTATGTGCATTACAATCTAAACTGTTGGATTCGTTTCAAAAAAAAAGATGCGGATCATGATCGGGTCAATTTAAAATTTTGAATCTGTTAGACGCTTTTTAGTTTTTACAGGTATCTAACGGGAAATAAATCTGAACAGGAACCTGTCATTCCGATTCCAACTGTTGAGATTCTTTGAGATGCGCACATGATTTTTTTTTTATTGAGATTATTGTATTAAAATATTGAAATGGTTAGGATTGAAAACAGGTTCCTGTTATCTCCTTAGAATAAGAAGTATCAAATTTCAATTCAATTCAAAAGAGATGTTTTCAATAGCAACGAATTAGAATTGTAATTTTCAGATTAGAAAGAATATTTTCAATTTTTCACGAACAAGAATTCATTTGATAAAATAAAATAAAAGACAGCTAATTCTCATAATTTACCACCTATGCCATCCAATACAAATTTATCATTTTAGCAAAAATAACAAACTAAAAGTTAGAAAAAATTATAAAACGAATTGTATAGGCTATTGGGCTTCTCTCTGCCTTTGTCTTCTACTAGAAACTTCTTCATCTTTTACCAAAACGAGAAGAAAGAGGAGTCCGTCGAACGTCGGAGTTTCACATAATTTGTTTTTTTTCTGAAAATTTTCATACGATAGCAAGACAGCAGAGAAGAGGAGTTTTTGGTCCCATCACCTTATTTGTTGTGTACCTAAGTACACAACATGGCAATTCAACTATGAATTGACTCAGAAATCAAACCAGTGTAGCTCAATTTCTAAGATTCAGTGAAACTGGGAAAATAAAATAAAATTGAGAGAAGAGAAAGAGAAAGAGAAAGAAGAGAAGATGATTCTTTATTTCATAATTCCCTTCGTTTTTTACATGCCTTAGCTATATGTAGCCTTTTATCTCTTAACAACTAATTACCGTTCAATAACATAATCAGTTACAATGACTTTCTAACAAATAGAAAATGCAAAACTATACATCTCCTTTACAAGCCTCTCCAGTAGTGTTATTTACCCTTCTCTTCTACACTGGGTTTATCTAATACTGGAGATAATCCACTCATTAGTTTTATTTGGGATGTTTCCCTCCAGCTCCCTTCAACACAATTCCTTCTATAACGGTTTCCAGCCTTGCCGTATTTGACATTCCCTCCTCCTCCAAATCAACCTTGTCCTCAAGGGTTGAATCGGGAAATTGCTGTATCAGCGTTTCATAATCCTCCCACGTAGCCTCAGATTCTGGTAAATTGGACCATTGTACCAAAATTTCTGCAGCAGCTGTATTGCCTTTCTTCACTATACGCCTTTGTAGAATTGCCACAGGTTCTACCCTCCATTTACCATCAGCCCCCATAATTGGTAAATTTGGTAACACTGGCTGTCCATTTCCAATTCTACCCTTCAGTTGTGACACATGGAAGACAGGATGGACTTGAGAGCCAGTGGGCAATTTGAGTTTGTATGCCAACTTCCCTATCTTTTTAATTACTTCAAAAGGCCCACTGTATTTGCATCTTAACTTTTGATTTTTCTTACCACCAACTGTTGTTTGCCTATAGGGTTGCAGCTTCAAATACACCCAGTCGCCAATAGAAAAGTGCCTTTCAGTTCTACTCTTGTCAGCAAATCGTTTCATCATTTCCTGTGCCTTCAGTAGCTGTTCTCTGAGTTGTACTAGTGCTGATTGCTTTTCCCTAATCAGCTCATTAACAGCTGCAACCTTGCTGTTAGGTATTGACCCCATTGGAAGGTGAGGGGGTTCATACCCATACAAAGCATGGAATGGAGTTGTTTTGATAGCTGTGTGGTAATTGGTATTATACCACCACTCAGCCAAATACACCCAATCAACCCATTTCTTTGGTCTAGCATGTACCATACATCTAAGATACTGCTCCAAACACTGATTTAACCTCTCGGTTTGTCCATCAGTCTGGGGGTGATATGCTGTGCTTAGATTCAACTGGATATGGAGCTGAGACATCAATTCTTTCCAAAATAAGCTAGTGAATATCGGGTCTCTATCAGAAATCAACTTAGTTGGCAACCCATGCAGTTTGTAAATATTTTCCAAGAAGAGTTTGGCCACTCCAATAGCCGTGTAAGGCAATTCGATCGGTATGAAATGACCATACTTTGTAAGTTTGTCAACAATGACCAAAATACCCTCTTTCCCACCTGATTTCGGTAGCCCAGTAATAAAATCCATACTTACTGTCTCCTATGCTCCCTTTGGCACTGGTATGGGATCTAATAGGCCTGGTGGTGGTACATTCTCCCCTTTATTTAATTGACACACATGACAAGCTCTAACATGACTGAGGACGTCAGCTTTCATGTTTGGCCAATAAAATAATTTCTTAGTTCTTTGTAAGGTGCCTAATATTCCTGAGTGCCCACCCACACTTGAATCATGCATCCATTGAATTACCTTGCATCTCCAATCATTACCCGACCCCACATACAGCCGGTTTTTATATCTTACCACACCCATGTGCACAGTGATTTTCTCATCTTTAATAGATCCTTCCACTGGTTGTAGCTGCTCGTGTGCCCACTTATCATGTTCATAGCTTGCCTTGAGTTGTTCTATCCATGTTGGAATGACTTCAGTTACAGCATTCGCTACGGCTTGATCCTCATCCCCTCCTTCTCTTCTTCTTGACAATGCATCAGCAACTAGGTTGTCTGCCCCTTTTTTATATTGAATGGTGTAGTCTAGCCCCAAAAGTTTGCACAAGCTTTTATGTTGAGGAGAATGATTCAGTCTCTGTTCAAACAAAAACTTTAAACTAACATGATCAGTTCTAATTATAAAATGAGTGCCCTGGAGGTAGTGCCTCCACTTTTGTACTGCTGAGACCACCGTCAATAGTTCCTTTTCATATGTTGAAAGAGCTTGACTTCTAGCACCCAAAGCCTTGCTAAAATATGCAATTGGCCTCTTCCCTTGGATTAAGACAGCCCCTAGCCCTTTGTCACTTGCATCTGTTTCTACAACGAAAGGTTGTGAAAAATCTGGCATGGCCAATACCGGTGCTTCACACATGGCTGCTTTGAGCTTTTGAAATGCTTGATCAGCTTCCTGGCCCCACTTAAACACATCTTTCTTCAATAGATTAGTGAGTGGTTTACTCAATACCCCATATCCCTTAACAAACTTCCTGTAGTATCCCGTCAAGCCCAAAAACCCTCTTAATTCCTTTACATTTCTAAGAATTGGCCATGTTGCCATAGCATGAATCTTGCTTGGATCAGTAGCAACTCCCTCTTCACTTATCACATGACCCAAATACTCTACCGTTCTCATGCCAAATTCACATTTACTTTCTTTTGCATACAGCTGATGCTCTTTTAGCTTTTGTAAAACTGCTTCTAGGTGGCCAACATGCACATTCTCATCTGAACTATATACTAAAATATCATTAAAAAACACCAGAACAAAATTTCTCAAGTATGGTTTAAAGATGTGATTCATTAAGGACTGAAAAGTAGCTGGAGCATTGCTCAGTCCAAATGGCATCACCAGGTATTCAAAATGCCCTTCACTGGTTCTGAAAGCTGTTTTGCTCACATCTACATCTTTCATCCGGATCTGATGGTACCCAGACCTTAGGTCAATTTTTGAGAACACTCTTGCCCCATGTAACTCATCTAATAAGTCCTCGATTATTGGGACTGGATATTTGTTTTTAACAGTGAGTGAATTAAGCTTTCTATAATCCACACACAATCGCCAACTACCATCCTTCTTCTTCACTAACAAGGCTGGAGAAGCATAGGGACTCGATGACGGCTGAATCACTGAATTTTTGAGCAACTCCTCTATGATTTTCTCCATTTCCAGCCTCTGAAAATGGCTGTACCTATAAGGCCTCAAGTTTACTGGTTTAGCACCTGGTACTAAAGGTATATGGTGGTCAAACTGACGTTTTGGTGGCAGTGTTGTTGGTTCTTGAAAGATTTCAGAGTACCGTGCCAGTACTTGCTGAATTTCTTTGTCCTGGGTCTTGGTGTGGTTTGATTTGGGCTTGATTAGCATCACCTGTGCCACTATGACATCACCTCCATTTCTTATCTCCTTTTTTATATTAATAGTCTGACACATTTTGATTTAGGCACACTCTTCTCTCATCTGTAATTTCACCGGCTTGCCATTTTTTTCAAATGCAATCCACTTCTCCAACCAATCCACTTGCATTGGTCTATACTGGGCTAACCAATCTATTCCCAATATAACATCATACCCTTGAATATTCAGCACCCTCAAGGTGTCAGTAAGTTGATACCCTTGTATGCTGTATGTTAGCCCTTCACACCGGGTATCGGTCACCATTTTCTCCCCATTGGCCATCATTACAATCATAGGTATTGTTCTAGAAATTGTGCAGTTAATATCTCGTAAGACTTCAGGATGAATGAAGCTGTGGGTGCTCCCACTATCCATCAGTGCCCACACATCCCTTTCGCCAATTTGTCCTTTAAACCTCATGGTGGTCAAATGCGGGTTAGATGAAGTTGCACACATTGACACAATTGCTTCCTCAGTTTCAAACTCCTCCATTTGGAATTCAGGGCTTTCACACGTTTTCTCTTCTCCACCACCCACTCCCTCCTCTGTATTGCCCAAGAGCATATGTACATTAACTTTGCACTGATGCCCTGGGTAATATTTTTCTCCACATTTAAAACACAGCCCAAGAGCTTTCTTGTGTTCTATAAGGGTATTTCTGGTGTTGCCATTTCCTGGCTTCCACTCAATAGCTTTTGGTTTTGAATTATTGGCTAGAGGATAGGTAATTGTGGGTGCAGCAGCAGGTTTCAATCCCATTCTATTTCTTTTATACTGATAATCAAGAGAGGCTTCTAAGTGCTTTGCTTGTGTAAAAGCATCCAGTAAACTGTATGGAGATTTTGCCAATACCAAGTGTTTAATATCTTCCCTTAAACCGGTGATAAATGCAGTAATGTAGTGAGTCTCTGGTAAATAGGGAGATTCAATTTGGGACCTGGTTTTTACTAATTGCATGTATTCCCTCACACTACTGGTTTGATACAACCTCTTTAACTCCTCATAGGCTGTTTGATTAGTAGCATCAGAAAATCTAACGTTAACCAATTTGGCTAACTCATCCCATGAAGGATGGTCATGAGTAGTACGGTAACCTCTATACCAGGCACTAGCTTCACCTTGAAGGTTCACCACAGCTTGTAAGGTCTTGTGCTCTTCAGGGATTTGGAACAGTTCAAAACAATACTGACACTTGGCTACCCAATCCTCGGGATCTTGGCCGTTAAAAGAGGGAAAATCCTGTCTCAACCCAAAAATCTTGACTTCTTTACCTTCTGTAGTAATCTTTCTTTGTTCTCGATTTGTAAAGGAGTCAGGGCCATTCGGTGGTGTCAGAACATAGGGAGGAGAGGTCGGGGATCCTCCATTTGGCAGTGTGATGATAGCCTCTAATCTGGCCATCCTCTCCTCATTTTCTTGCTGTAATTGAGCCTTAAACCCATGGAATTGATCGTTGACGTGTTTCAAGACTGCAACTTGGATGTTTGTTTCCCTCGCATTGGCCTTCTCCTCTTCCTTCTCAGCGGAGATTCTCTGTACTTGCAAAAGCCTCGTCCATAGTTCCTCAATGGATGTAGGAACTGGAATTTCGTTGACCTGGCTACTATCCATGGATCTGTACTGGTACCGCTGCACCATGAACAGTGATCTGCTAGCTCACACGAATTGGTACCGATGAGTGCTCTGATACCACTTTGTTGTGTACCTAAGTACACAACAAGGCAATTCAACTATGAATTGACTCAGAAATCAAACCAGTGTAGCTCAATTTCTAAGATTCAGTGAAACTGGGAGAATAAAATGAAATTGAGAGAAGAGAAAGAGAAAGAGAAAGAAGAGAAGATGATTCTTTATTTCATAATTCCCTTCGTTTTTTACATGCCTTAGCTATATGTAGCCTTTTATCTCTTAATAACTAATTACCATTCAATAACAGAATCAGTTACAATGACTTTCTAACAAATAGAAAATGCAAAACTATACATCTCCTTTACAAGCCTCTCCAGTAGTGTTATTTACCCTTCTCTTCTACACTGGGTTTATCCAATACTGGAGATAATCCACTCATTAGTTTTATTTGGGATGTTTCCCTCCAGCTCCCTTCAACACAATTCCTTCTATAACGGTTTCCAGCCTTGCCGTATTTGACATTATTCTGTATGATTCTCATCAAATCTCATTGTTTTGAGGAGGATTTCTTCGCGCGATTTGACTTCCCTGAAATCTCGTCGATTGAAATCATTTCTCATGGATTCTCCGCTTCCGATTAGTGGTACGACGCGAATTCCATTTCCAATTCTTATTTCTTCGTTTTTCTACACGTTGACAAATTAAGAAAGGGAGCTGATAATAGTACCCGCGCTACAGTACCCGCACTGTATCCACAGGGGGACCACCAAAAATTAAATATTAAAATTTAATTTCTTGTGGAGATTACAAAAACTGCACAATTATAATTTTTTTTCCTAAAGTATTAATACCTATGAACGGAAGTATTTATACCTATGTACAGAAATATTTATATTTATGATGTGAACAATTATTTATTGTGTGGATTATGTAGCACCAAGATAGCAATACTCGCGCTACAGTACCCGCACTGTACCCGCGCTACAGTACCCGGGGACCACTGAAAATTAAATGTACAAATATAACTTTCTATGGGAACTACAAAAACTCCACAATTTGAATTTTTTTTAAAGTATTAATATTTATGCAATTTTTTCTTTCAAATGAGATCCATGATGACGTACTTTCAGGCTCGTCGTCAAGCAAGCGTTTATACCTCGCCATACAAGTATTTATACCTTTGCAAATATTTTTTACATATGATACTGAAAGTATCAATATCTAAATATTGAAAGTATTTATACTTATACACTGAAGTATTTATCTCTATGAGGTCAACTATGTTTATTAGAGAAAAGTTGACGCGGGAATGATTAGAGAACTCGAAAAGAGATTATCATAACATCTTACTTTTTAAGTGCTAATATCTTATCTTCTAAGTATTTACATCTATGAAGATATAAATATACAAGTATTTTTTACATATAATACATAAAGTATTAATATTTAGACACAGAAAATATTTATATATATGCATTGAAGTATTTATATTTATGCACTGAAGTATTTATTTTTATGAGATCAACTATTTTTGTTAGAGAAAAGTTGATGCGGAATTAGTACTGGGACTTTGAAAGGGGAACCATATAATTAGTGGGGACCATAGAAAAATAGTACTGCTGAGATTTTAGAATAATAATTAGTTGAGACTATATAATATATTTTTAGAATAATAATTAGTGAACACAATATAATTAGACCATAACACATTATATTTTTTTAAGTCGGAGTTACTGTAGCATGGTAGTACAAAAATAATTATTCATTAAGAAAAGGGGTAAATTCCCGCGGTTTTTCCATGTTCCTTCCTAGAGCCGTGCAGCGACTCGATCAATCAATCAATCTCCTTCCACAGTTCCAATCCCTACTTATAATAAAAATGTCCCTCACCTCACTCATTTCTGAAGACAAAGACTAGCAAAGGCAAGCAACATGTAAGCATTCCCCTTTTCTTTGTTTTTCCTTTTAGTCGTTTTCTGTGAGTTTCTCCTTGATAAATTAATGGGTGACTATGTTTGATTAGGATAGATGAACTTTAGTTGCACAATTAAGGTTTTACGGGACAATGGTTTTTGGCTTATTTGTTCTTGTGCAGCTTCAATTCCTTAAATTGATAGGTATCTATTGAGGTTTTAGGTAATATCAAGTTCATTTTCATTTATTTCACTACTTGATTTCCACAGTGAGCAATTTTTACTGCGTACTGCAACCCCCAATTTTTAGAATATTGAGCACCAATTAGGCCAATTGGGAGTTTTCTCCTCCACGATTGTGCAATTCAATAATTTTGACTTCATGAATCCTCAGTTGTTCAACGTTAAACAGAGAATCTCAGCTGGCCAACAAACCCTAATCATTAGTTTTAATTCCTTATAAATCCTTGGTAGTCAAAAACTTTTTTATTCCAACCTTGGATCGAGTAGATTATTGGTTTTACAAAGTTGTTAATTACCAAATGCTTCAAGATGTTTTTATTTTTATTTTTTACTTTTGGCTCCTCTTAAGTAATTATGTTTTCATATTTCTCTTACAGGCTGCCACCAGATCGACCTCGGTACCGGCTAGACTTCATCAATCAGGTCAAAAGCCCGGCCTTCACAACCCGCCCAGTAGACCCCATAGAAGTAGCAATATACGACACGAACACTCAGTCAATCATTTCTCCTGACTGCTTTCTCTCTTCTGCCAAAGTCAAACTCATAGTGCTTAATGCCTTATTTTGGAAAAACAAAGGAGCAAATTGGAGCAGAAGCGACTATAATCAGAGCGTGTTAAGTAAAAGGGAAGGGAAGCCGCCTATTTTGACAGGTGGAGGTGGTAGTCTTACTATTCGGCTTCAACATGGACACGGTACCTTTGAAAATATCATTTTTACAGATAATTCAAGCTGGTCAAATGGTGAGTTTCGGCTGGGAATTACACTCGAGGGTGTAGGAGAAGAGGGTTCTTTGAATGGGGAAAGAGTTCAAGAGGGTGTGAGCAAACCTATCCGAGTAAAAGACCGCCGAGGTAAAGAATGATTTTCATTGTGTATCCTTGATCATTATTCATTGTAGTATTGTTCATACCTGTGTTGTAAAAAATGTCTGTTTAGGCCGATTAGTCATTGGTGGTGACCAAACCGCCATGAATTTTTCCGACTAATTGACCGATTATTTCCGATTATGGCTGATTATTCCCGATTAATCACTTGGCGGTACCCTCTCCGTCCGACGACCGCATACCATTATTTATAACACTGGTTCATACCACACATGGTACTTACTAGCAAGTGATGTGGCAAGTATCTTAGTGTATGCTTCTAGCTTGTTTAACCGGTACAAGCATGTAAAGGCAGACACTAAAGTCCGATTTCTATTTGACGAGAAAAAATCACGTACATAAAGATTAGTGACACTAAGATGGTGTTAAGTTGATACTGGAGGGTAAATTAAATTTAAATCCTTTATTTTTGACACTGGTTGATTTGATGCTTTTTTTTTCTGTAGCGTTTCAACCGGACCGGCTGGAGCTGAGACACAGCGTACGATGTATCAAGAAAATTGGAAAAGATCGTGCTTCTCTCCTCCAAAAGAAAGGGATTAACACAGTGGAGAATTTCCTCTCGCGGTATTACAATGATCAATCTGAACTTCGTGAGGTTAGAATACTTGCCTGTAGCTTTTATGCTACACTTACAGATCTCAGAGTGGTTCTTTTCTGGCTGCTGAACAGATTCAGTACCAGCACACAGTGTTACAATTCCAGTACCCACTTAAAGTACTGATATTGCATTTGTAGAGTAAGGTTCATCAATTAAACTAGTTCATATTCGTTCCAGGCCTGACAAAAATATTGGTAGTGGTACTGAAAGGTACAAGCTGATACAGATCTGGTGCCTACCGCATTATACTGGTACCGAAACCAGGATTGAAGATTATGATCATTCTTTTTTTAGTATTAATTTGTTAATAAATATTGCTTTCTAATATCATGGATGGTAATACTCATTTCCCTCTCTTCTCTCTTTCCTATTTCTTAGATACTTTGTATTAAGTCCGAATCTGACAGAGGCTGGACGTCTATGGTTGAGCACGTGATGCAGTGTGCCGATGAATTTCGCACTAAATATTCTGCCTTAAACAACTGTAGTCAGCCTCGGCAGGTGTGTTTATTATATCTTCATTTTAATAACATTTACTTCTTTACTAAGTGTCTTGTCCGGTTTATAATTTCATTTTAATTTTACTTAACTTCACTTATTTGGTTTCAGGTTTTAATAAATAATGAAGCTAACATTTTGAACCCAGATACAAACCAATTTTATTTTGAATATCTAATTAATAACAACATAAAGTCAATATCACCACTGGAAGTTCTGCATAGGAGAACTTTGCATCAAGATCAATTCAGTATCAGTTCTGAGATGTGTACAATTCGATAAATGGCCTCACACTAATTGTGTATTAAGCCTCAATTAAACAAAACTTGCTTCAATTGACCTTGAAGGTCACCCACTTCTTTGTTATAATCCCTAAGTGTAATTGAGTATAAATTTAATCTAGGTTACTTGAGTTTGCCCTTAACTGTGCAACTCAACCTTGTTATACTTCAAGCTATTTGTTAAGCAATTGTCTTTGGAATTCAGGCTTCAGTTCATATGCCGGAAAGAATTGTGCTTCCCCAAACAAATGGTGGGCCACGTCTTGTTGGCTCAAGCTCGTCTGTACCAAATCCTTGCGAGAATAATTTATTAATTCCAGGTACTATATATATATATTTACGTGTTTGTTGACCTTTTCCTTTATTTTCTTTGTTTGAGAAAAGTGGCAGATAACTTCTGTGATTAGAAAGAAACCACAGTTAACGTTCCACTATCATTTTGTGATTTTTTTTTATCTCATATATTTCGGCAATTACTGAATTTTTTTTATTTATTTTTTGGATATAGATACTTCCATCCTGAATATGGGCCCCGTGCAACATAAGATTGCTGGTGGTAAGTACTTCACCCACATTATGTCTTATTTAAATCACAGAGACTAAATTTTCAGTTCTTCTACATCATTATGTCAAAGTTATTCTTCGTATTAACGATCTAATACACAGATTAATGCATCTAATTCTATGAATGCCTTTTACAGTATTGCAAATTGAAGTTTCTAGCGACTCGGGGCTATTGGACAATTTGTTAGCAACTAGCGAATCAACTACCAATAATTATTTTCAATCTCCATCGAGAAGTAACAGTTTTGATGCTAGCTTGTGCGAGGCACTGGTTCAAGGGTTCATAGCAAGCATGTCGAACGGTGGGCATGTGGGCCAGCTTTGGCCACGTAGGATGGCAAAGATAAAGATTTCTCTCAAGTTAATCACATTCCTGGTGGGTCCCAGAAGCCGGGCCAGGATTGGGCCTCCTCCCATATATCAGCCTCAACAGGTGCATTACTTATTATATTTCTTATTTCATTGTCAATTGGTAGTTGGTTGGTACCATTAGCAAAATGTGGTTTTATGTTGTTAATACGCTTTTATTCTTTACTGAATGGGTTCACTCATTCATGTGTAAACAAATCAACAATTTGAACCAAACATGAACCAAATTAGTTCTGACTATGAAATTGATAACAACATAAATCTATTATAATATCAACCTTTGTTCCATCAAGTTGTAAGTTGTGCAGAGATGCGTACTGACAAATAATAATATCAACCATTGTTCCATTATAACTATTAATCTGTGCAGAGAATTCATATATACCAACAAACTAAAATTTTCTTTTGTTCACTCAGAATTGTATGATTATTGGTACACTGTCAGCCCCTGACAGTATTTTCAAAAAGGAAAAGAAAAGCAGAATTGTATGATTATACCTCATGTCACTACCCGATTAACATTTTGTGCAATCTATCTAAATCAATGTTGTCTTATAAATTTCAGTCCTTAGTACATCTGATGGGAAGGAACAAGTCTATCTGCATAAATGTTGGGCCTCATGTTGTCGGTTCGGGTTCATCAGGGCAAATTGAGAACGATATAATTGAAGGTGCCGTATATTCACATTTCCCTTGCCTTTTCTTGAACTTGGTTATATGTTTATCTGACTGAGATAAATTTCTTTTGTTATTATAAATTTTAGGTGATATGCCAGCATTTTACGAGCAACTTCCTGCAATTTGTGATATTTCTTTAATGAATTTATTAAATGAACACATCTCAACTTCTTCTGGTGAGCATATAGTGGAGACACAACACTCTCTTTTCCATGAGACAAACGTAAGGAAATTAAATGGTTGCTTTATTGATCAGATTTTCTTTACTCTTTCTTATACTTGATACACATTAGGTGTTTATTGCTTGAGATGCATTGCATTCTTTATGTTAACATTTTTTACCCATTAGGTCATGACGCAAGTAGAAAATAATATTAAAGTATTTCACATTGTTCCCTCATATTAAAACCAAAGACAATGCCAAACCCTGCGCACCCATAATGTAATATTTTTGTTTATTCTTTCAGCATGTGAATGTTGAGAGAGGAAATATACTAAATGGGGACTCCATGCAACATACTGATGACGGTGGTAAGTACTTCATTCTTCCCTTCATCTAAAAATATATAAACTGATTTTTCTACAGCATTATCAAATTTGCAATATGCCGATTAGAAAATAAAACTTTGTAAGTGCCCCTTGTAGGATCCCCTCAACTTGAACTTTCCAGTGACTACATCCCGATGGAATATCTGTATGCAACAGATGTTGAATCAACTTCCAGTTACTCTACGCAAATTCCATCGAGAAGTGAGAATTTCGAGTGTTTCACTGGAAGCATGTCGAACAGTGTGGATGTGGGGCCACCACTGACACCGCGTAAGAAAAAGAGGATGATGGCATTTGTCAGGTCAGTTGCCTTTCTGGCTGTTCCTAGAAAGCGAGCCAGGATTGTGCCTCCTGCTAACCAAATGACAGTGGCAGCTATATAATATACTTGAAAAGGCTAAATAGTGTAAATATTTCTTTTGGGTTGTGATGCAACATGAATTAAAAAAACTTAAAGTTTCTATTACAATTTGTTAATTTGTAATCTTGGTTTGATTGACAAATATATATTTTGTTTGGATATATTGTTCTTATTTGTTTTCACCATTTGATACATGCTTTGGATCTATTAATGATATTTGATAATTTGAGAGTGTAATTGCAGATTATATTCCATTAATTGACACCTTTACCCTCTTATTTGAGAGTGTAATTGATAGTTTGCTCCAAATACAATGTAAAACTTGAACTTCAACAAATTCAAAATGATATATCCATTTTGCTGCCAAAAATAGTTATAGTACACCATTTACTGCAAAATGCATGTTTGATGAATATTATCGTTTAATTCTGGAGGTTACAATGATTAAGCCATTGAAATTGACAGTTATACAATTATTATCTTATACTTATCCGAACAATTCATTCTTATGTAAGTATTAGATAATATTTGTATAACTCCTGTGTAAATGCATTCTTATATACAGTTATACAAATATCTTTCTCAAACAAAAATTATAACAATGCATTTACACAGAATTACAATCATATAAGATATTTTCGTTCAACTGTTAGAAGATTTTGAAGTGATTAAATCATTTGGCTAAGTCAATGCAAAAGGGTATAGAATATAACAAATGGCAAATATAATGTACTCAAATTACCAATTCCTTATAAAAAAAAAAGAGGGAAGTTACTTTGTATCATGTTAGGGAAAGTATCACTTAGACAAATTGTACAGTAAGTACCGCATATGCTTATACATAACAAAGGCACAAACAAAAATCTTAAAGAGACCGCAAAGACTCCAACTAGACAACACAAAAGAGAGGAACACTCCCTAGTCGCTATCTTTCAAGTTCAAGACCAAAAACCCCATCCTTGCGAATGACAAATTCGCAGGAAGACCGAGGCACATGGGGCGCAAATACCACCTCCATCCTCCTCTTTGTGCGCATAATCACCTCTCCTCCATTTACCCCCACGGCCGCCACCTCGTCACTTCTGGAGAGGAACATTCTCGTATTTATGCAGTTGGCCCATGACAGCCCCATCGCTGGTGCTACCATGCGCCCTGACGACCACAAAACAGGCCCTATGTGGTGGTTATTCCCTCCATCTCCAGCCACTTCGGGGCCCATTACATCTACAACCTGCAAGCATTCATTGATACATCAGATATTTTCCAGAAATTCAAGACTGGGTATAGTTGCCATGATATGCATTCACTGGGTCACAATTGTTTTACATTTTTACTTAGGGCTTCAGCCGAAAACAGTTCAGAGAAATAACCATTACACCACAACAATCTTAAGATGGGGTGTTACTTTCATGTATTAATATTTTTTAAAAGGTACTGTAATGTACCTAGGTCCTGTTCGGCTGGTGCAGAATAGAGGAATTGAAGGGAATTAGATCTCTATTCCCACCGAACAGGTCAAGAATTAGCCAGATTAGAGAAAAGGAATAGAGCGCTCTTCCCAAATTCTCAATTCCAGGGAGGGGCTGGAATTAAACTTTTCTGTGGAATAGAGAATAGATCGTGACTTTTTTACCCTCACTGATGCTGATGTGGCATTTATTTCAATTTTCTATCTCACAGCCCTCTTTGCTTTGCACGTTTCCAGAGGAGAAAAAATGTTTCTCCTCCACCGATTGTTTGTTTGATCTTCAGTGATTCTTCGAGAGAAGAACGAATCCAAGGTTAGAACACTACATATTCGATTTTTATCTTTCAAATGAGCTTCGTATTGCCATCTCTCTCCCTCGTCGCCTCAATATCTCTTGACTTCTCTGAACAAATTCGTTCTCTTATGCTCCTACCCCCTCTTATAATTTCTCACCTTCACTGAGCCATATATTGTTTTGTTACTTTCTAATAAGTTTCTAATTTGATTGAAATTTGTTTTAGTTGTTTCCTATTCGTAGTTCTTTGAATGGATGGAGTTTTTAATATAAATCAGCACACAAGAGTTGAAATTTGTTGTGATAAGGTGCTTTTAATCACTTATGGGACCTTAACTCCAGCTTTGATTATTGATTTGGTTTGGTTTGATTATTGTTAAATTTAGCTTATTTCTTCTTCATACGTGATTTGTTCAGACTTTGCAAAAAAAAAATATGCTGGTTCTGACTGGTACCAGTGGCCGTACCGACAATCTATATCCAATTGCTATTATGCATCATTTACTTTCAGTTCATTCTTTTCAATGGAGATATAGAATTGCATGCACATCATAAGTTTTTAAAATTATTGTGCATCTCACTGTCTAAAGAAATCAGACAGTACCAAAAAATACAAATAAACAAAGTGAAGCGTTTTGTACTGTCTAAAGGAATCAGATAATTTTTTTTTCTTTTTGACTTTGAAATTATAATACTTTGCCATTGCATTCTTCTTCATTTTTCATTTTTTTCATTTCATTTTTCAATTGCATATTGTACTGTCTCAATATTTTTTATTTTTTCAATTTTGTAACTCAAGCAAACAAAGTCAGAGTGATATGATTTTTATTATTATGTGGGCAATATAGATGAATTGACAACTGAATAATTGAAGGAGTTATTCAACAATGATGATGAATCATGGTTTCCAGTTATGTACTATCGGTACCACATCTATACCATCTGGGTCTGTAGAGAGTTTCCAATTGAGTCGACTTAAATTAATGAGGTTAGAACTATAGAAAGCATTATGTAAAATTGCATTCAAATGTAGGTATAGTCTAATGCATTGATCCATGTAACATAATCCGAAACTTTTAGAACTAATTTTCTATTATTTTTCCTGTAAATTCCATTCTATTGTAGAGGCCAGTGTAGAAGATGATTGTGTTCTACAGTACCGACTGGTACAAAATCTGGAGCTCACTGTTAAGGCAACAAGAGGTGACCACTGGAGCCACAACGCTTTAATTTTCTGTTTTTTCTTGTCTTGTTTTAGGTTTGTTTGCCTAGGTGATTCTCTTTTCTGTTTTTGCTGGTTCTTACTAGATTTGTATAATTAGATTGGTTTCTTTTTTTATGCTTTGTAAGCCTGCTGAACAAGCTGTAAGAACAAATTGGAGGTAATGAAAGTGCCTACAGGCTTCAAATTAAAAAGAAAAAAATGCTTTAATTTCCTCACTGTTTTAATTTTAATTTTTTTTATTGTGGTCATAGGGATATATGTATTTATAATGGTTTCAGTGGTTATTTTACTTTTACGGGTAAATATATGTACAAAGAGTAGGATGTAAACTCTTATTTTTTTATATATCTAATACAATTGTCAGTCGGCAACTTTGCCAACTGACCTAAAAAAATATCATTTTAACATTTAATTAGAAGTTTATTGTGATTATAGTATTATCTTGATTTATAATTTTATTTATTGAATTTACATTCAACATTTTATTGAATATGAATACTAATCAACTTTAGTGGTTTTGAACTGTTTACTGGCACCACACATTACTCCATTTTTTTGTAATCCTTGCTTTGTTCAACAAGGGCACAAGAGTCATTTTGTACTATTTGTATATTTAATGAATTCCAAGTGTTGAGTTTACTGAACACGATTGGAATAGAGAAGAAGAGTGATCAATCCTCAACTCCACAATTCCTCTATTCCTTTACTATTCCACTTAGTGCCAAACAGGCCCCTAAAGAAAAGGTTAGTATCCTATGAAGAAACGGGGAATGTTGTGTTACCATAAATTATGGTTAAATGTCAGGTATAACTAGCAAAATACCTTTTCAGTGCCAGTATAACATACTTTACA
The DNA here is from genome assembly GCA_033356055.1 of Carex pumila. NCBI lineage: Eukaryota > Viridiplantae > Streptophyta > Magnoliopsida > Poales > Cyperaceae > Carex > Carex pumila. The sequence goes on from JARJHM010000815.1 coordinate 25,740, forward strand.
TATTTTCATTTGTTTCTACATCACTGGTTTGTATTGTTTCCCTGGTTCTTAACAAAACACAGATCTAATAAGGTACTAACTGCTAACCAAGGACAAATACCAATTCCTGTACTGTATGAGAAGTTCATAACACACTGGAATACATGTAATGCTATTACCGGATAGAACCGATGAAATAATCCAAGATCAAGTTGGATTCTTCATTCATATATACACTCAAATTTAGATATTTGGGTTTTTTTTTTTTCTGAATCTTTTATTGATTTTGATCATCATATTAACCTTCTAACTATTAATTTACCAAAAGAGGCTAACTATTACGGTCAGGTTCAGTATTATCAGTCAAACAGATAAAAGCCAATGTCCACCTCACATCAACAAATTGCAATTTCATCAAATATTAGAAGTGGAGCTCAGTTAAGGCTCAATTGAGTTTAAACATAAAAAATGTGAAGTCTAATTAAATAACCTGGTTTGTGACAACCACAACAGCTCCAAATTGACGCGCCTGGTCCTTCAACTTTGCGGCAACCCTAAAAAACATCCCTGCTCTACTCTTCAAATCGCCCAAATTATTCTCAAATTCCGACCGAAAAATAGCCGCAATTGAATCCACCACTACAAGCCTCACTGGCATCTCACCTGGCGACTTCTCGAACAACCTATCGGCCTGGTACAAGAGCATCATCAGATGCTCCGGCGACTGTGCTGAGGCGATGAAGATGTGATCCTGCGGAGAGATGTGGAGAGGGGAGGGAAGAAGGGAGAGACGCCTTAGGAGAGAAGAGGAGGGAAGGAGAGATGGGAGGATGAGGAGGGAGGAGGCACCGAGGCCACCGAGGTAAGGCGGAAGGAGAGATGAGAGGATGAGCTGGAGACAGAGCTGAGACTTCCCGGAGGCAGATTCTCCGGAGATCTCGGTTATGGTTCCGACGGGAAGGCCTCCGGCGACGAGGCGGGAGAGAATCGGGCAGCCGAGAGAGAGCTTTGGATGGGGTAGTAACGGCTGGAGAGGAATCGGGAGAGGGTGTTGCGGTTTTGCAAATGAGTCCCTGGAAGATTGTGGAATTGAATCGGGATCTCTGATGGAGGCGGAGGAAGCGGCGGTGAAGAGCATGCCTCGAGACGGAGAAAGCGCGAGAGATTACAAATTTTTGAATTGAATCCCACCCAATCTGTGGCTCTCTTTGGCGGCCTGGACGAGGAATGATCCAGTCCCCATGACCCCATCGCACGACGCTGAAGTGTACGAACGACTAGATTTTCAAACAGAGTATCTCAAAAGTGAGTCCGCCTTCTCACATGACTTAACTTCTTAAACGACTAATTTAAATCGTAACTGATTTATTTTATGAGTGAAGCATTTATTTGTAAATTTTTTATAATTTTAAGTTATTTTATTATCAAATCAAATTAAGCAGTTAAATATTAAAAAAATAAGTGGAAATTTTATATATCTCCCTCAAAAATCTTGAAATTACGTATTTGTCCCTCTAAAATTCATAGTATCATATCTACCCTTTTAAAGATCAAATACTCACAAATTTATCCAATTTATTAATTTTTTTTTAATAAAACTCATTTAAAATTTATAAATTATTCATTTTACCCTTTTTCCCTCTTTACTTTTTCTCCTTTCTCTTTGTTCCCACATAAATACCAGAAACCTCACCTTTCCTACTTTGACACTATATATATGCTTCATGACCTTTAAGTTTCAAAGCGAAAATTAACTAAAAGACAGTATAGAATTTGAATAACTTTTTTTTTACACAGCCCGTAGGCTTGACAATTATTTTTCTATTTCAAAATTTGATAATGTAGCTCCGTGTCTATTCCACTAGTACATCCGTCCAGTTTTTTCATTTGCATTTTCCCTATTGCAATATAGTATACCCCTTGCAGCTTACCACTCTTTTCTTTTACCTTAAACCAAGCTTGCCAAATGCCAAATGTCATATAAGATCTCCAATACTGTATGTCAGGACAAACTGCATTAATTGAATGCAAAGTTCCGTTTGAAATCAGATAATACAAAACCTACTCCATTTGCATGCCTTGCCAGCAATTCGCATCTCCCAAGAAATGCCTTTGCTTCAGCCTGACTGGAATTAACAGCATCAACAGCCCTTGAAACCCTTTCAATCAACACTCCATTTTTTTCCAGGTATAAACCGATACCAGCTTCCCCCATCTATGAGCCATCCACGAAACATTGATATGAATTTACTGGTATTTAAATACCTGGCAGCTGTTGCACCTGTTGGTGTGAATATGTGATTATATTGAATTAATTATTCTCTACGAGGCTGTCACAATCTGAGCAAGAACAGATCAATTGAGAGCTGTCTGGGCGTCACGCAGAGGGAGACGAAGGCTCGGTCCGGACTGATCTGTCACTGACATGGCAAGACAGATGGCGCCCCGTAAAGCATTCAAGCAATCCATTTCACCATTTCTTAATTTTCTTGTACCATTAGGATCGTCTATGTAAGGGGAATAGATATGTACTATCAGATTAGACTAATATTCTGTAATTTTCCTATTTAACCTAAACTTGGCTTTGTGGCCATTTTTGTATATGTGAGCTTCAGTATTAGAGATTATATTTGATTGTTTTTTTATTTGTTCAATTTACGTGTTCTTGTGCTTTGCTGCGTCAGGACGCATCAGAGGCTTTTAAGATTGTTGAACTTTGAAAAGGCTATATGCCTTCTACATCGTCATATTTTTTTTTTTTTTGAGTGAAAGGCCGGGGCATTGATTATTATTAAATAAAGGTAACATCAAATAGAGTTCAAAAGCTAAAAACAAAATTAAAACCCTACTACAGAGTCAAAGCAGAAGAGAGGGACAATGGTAAGAAGGAGCTTGGAATTTCTAGAATTTTTATGGGAACAAAGAGAAAGGAGAAAAAGAAAAGAGAGAAAAAAAGGTAAAATAGGTAATTTATAAATTGAAGATGAGTTTTATTAGAAAAATCAAATATATTGGGTAAATTTGTGAGTTTTTGAAATTTAGAAGGGTAAATATGATATTATGAACTTTAGAGGGAGAAATATGTAATTTCAAGATTTTTGAGGGGGAAATATGAAATTCTCCCAAAAATAAATGTGTTAAAATTAACTTAAAATTTACAAATTTGACCGCTTGATTTGATACTAAATAAATTCAAAAATTATAAATTTTGTATGTAAATGTACAACTAATGAAATAAATCGGTTTGAATTCACTTTTAAAAGTCAGTTCAATATGATTTGAAGTTAGTGTTATATAAACTGAAATTACACTGATATTATCCTAGTCAAACGCTTAAAAAATTAACTTTGCACGAATATCAAATTATCGGACGGTTCAGGAACTTTACTGTTGGAGCAGAAACGTCAATTCGGAATGATCCGCTAGCTCCGGACTCTCCTAACGTCGCTTCTTCTGAAAGGAATTCACATCTCAGATTGTTAAAAAAAAAAAGATTCAACTTGTAAGGTAATTAGGTAACATAATATTTCTGTTTAGATTCAGACCGTTCGATCATAATCGGCACGAATATTAAAGGGTCCTGGTGCATTCGACTTCGGTCGGATTGATCCGAATTCTGATCGGACAGTCTTCATCTAAACAGAATTATTCTGTTAACGCAGAGTTTATGTACTCTCTCTGAAAGCAACTCAAGAGACGCAATAAGAAAAAAAAAATGAACCTAATTCCTCCTCTTTCGAATTCGCATCCTCTGAGATATCTCATATTTTTCGTAACTTTTTAGAAAATCTGAACCGTTAAAATACGTTCTACACGAATCACGAAGCTCAAATAATACTGGCCCCTGCGCTATCCCCGAGTAGACACCGGACACGTCGGTCACGCAAAAGTTGAGATATCTCAGAGGATTTTCACTACCTCTTTCTACCCTACATCAAAAAATAAAAAATTTGAACGTTAGAGCCGTCGATATCCGATTCTCCTCTCAATCCGTTCAATCAATTCAATCCGCCTAGCAAGAACATCTCCTCAACCACACAAGTACACAACGTGGTTGTTGCGTGCGAAGAGAGAAATCGAGACTAAAATAGGGAGGGATCCAAGTTGGCAGATCCCCCATGGAAACTTCCGCTAAAAATAAAATCCCAGTTGAAATCATCAGCGAGGAGGAAATGGCGTTTCTAGAGGCCGCTCTCGCCTCAGCTCGCCCTCTCATCGCTGCTTCACTCTCCAATTCCCGCAATCAGTGCCGATCTGTCAGTTCTATTCCACGTGTCATGCCACCGGATACACCTGACATTGAGGAGTCTAGTGTCAGATTGCCTCGGAAACCGTTCCTAGCTCAGTTCAGGAAGAATAGGGGGCTTAGTGTTACTGACATTACTGCCACTGTGTGTATGCATTTCCCCCCTTTTTTATTTAAATGAATCCGTGAATTTTGTTTCTAGCTAATTTGTGAATTTGATGGTAGGAATGGTGTGAGAAGCAAATGGAGTTTGTGTTGCTCCATGGGAGACCGAGAAGGACGAAGGCTATGAAAATGGGGTCCGATCGTCATGCTCAGCTGGAGAAAGAGGTGTACATTTTATCTTCTTCTCTTTGCTGATTGCAAATCTTGCCAAACTTAGTGTTTAGTTCAATGTTCTGAGTTGATTGGGTGCAGGTTATCGAAAGGGTTGAGATTCAAGTCAAATCTGCTGAGGAATCATGGGCAATGAAATTTGTAAACTTTATTGTCGGTGCAAATCAATTCCTTTTTGAAGGTCTAACTCGGGAGCTTCCAGTGTAAGCATTAAATCTAAAATAAAAGGTAAAAACAAAAATCTATTTGTAGCTTAATTGAGCTAGAGATATCCTGATCATTTTTTTTTGTTTTTTTGGTATATTAGAATAGGCCTATTTAATGGCATTTGGGTGGTGGGGGTAATTGATGAAATTCGACTCCCAATCTATGAAAAAACAATTAATCCAATTTTGGTTGATACCAAGACCCGTGCTAAGCCCACACTACCGGCAGAGCCACAGAAGAGAAATGCAAGGTTTGTGCAAAATTTTCTTGAATTTTTATGATCTTCGATACATAGAGTGGAACTCTAATATACTTTTTTCTATTGATTCAGGCTTCAGTTAATGTGTTATAAGTACTTATGGGATGACTTAATTTATAGCACATTTCCATCTGACGAGTTCTTCAGATATTTTAATTTGGATTCTCAGTATGTCTTATCTGACGAGATAAGGGAGCATGTGAATTCTATGGGTTTCCAAGCTAAGGTAAATAATTCCTAGTTTCTACAGCTGTATTTCTTTCTTCTAATCACTCTAGAAAGAGGGATTCTTTCACTTTGCTGCTTTATCTGGGGCTACCAGTTTTATCTGATAACCAATTTCTGACTGGACTATAATGAATATTCCTATAACTACTGTGCATCTGAACTAAAAATTTGTTACATATGCAAAGTTATTTAAAACTCTATTATATAATAAGATTTCTGATGTTTCACTTTTATAAATTTGGATGCTATTCAGACTTTTGAACTTTTTGGAATCTGATGTCTTTATGTTAAGTGATATACTGGACCAGGCTAACTGTGGGCAAGAGAGCACATGTTCCTGACCCAACAAAAAATAGAAGGAAAATTGGGTGCAAACTATTCCAGTATGGTATTAATATAGTGTGTACCTGAATCTGACCCAACCCGACACAACCATAGATTTACTACCTGTTTGAATTTTTTAATATAAAAACTTCTATGAGTTTTTATTTGTGAAAGTTTATATGCAAATCTATTGCTGTTTGAGTTAAGTAGTTTTGTATATATGCAGACATTAGGAGAAGTCTTGACATACTATAACAACACTTGCTGTTTACTTCCACGATCCAAAGATGAGCTTCTTTTGAGGTACTTATTTTTTTTACACGTGTGATTATGTTTGGCACTCAAATTATGAAATTAGGCATAATTCCAATTGACTCAGTTAAAATAGTATGTGGATCTCTGGTTTTCCTTGTATGTAGGTATGAATTACAAGCAGACAACTCATTACTAGAAGAATATATATTTTCCTATGATGCGAGTTGGTTTCAAGGAAAGATGAAGCAATGCTTGGATTTCTGGGTAGGAAATAAAGAGCCAAAATATATTGCTGAAGATGAAAAGTGGAAGTGTCAATACTGCAAGTTCACTTCTGTTTGCCCACTGACATCAGTTCCAGCAAATGCATCTCTATAATTGGACGTCTTAACTTATCTGATTCTTTTTGTTTCATTTATTTTTGTTCAGTTTTTATCTAATATGAGATTATACAGCTAAGATTTATCTCAACAAAAGGTTGTTTGATTTTTTTTTTAAATTTAGTATTTTTTTATTTCCCTCGTTTCCCCATAAAGGTACTGCTGTGAAGTAACTAACTATCATATAGTTGACTGTTATGGTTCATGCCAGTAAACTCCTGGTCTGAACTGGAAATAGTACTGCTATGCTTTGGTGCTTCCATTCTGAGATTAGCATTATGCATGTAATAGGTATTGGGAAAATTTTCTAATGAGACCCAAGTCATATAAATTAGTGATAAGACAGACCGGAATGGTTTTTTTTTTTTTTTTTTTGCCAAATATGCTCGTAGGCTTTGGATGTTCCTTTTTTGACGTCTCGGCTATCCTACATTTTTTTTTTTGAGGTGCGGTTATCCTACATTTTGTTTCCTAAAACATGGTGTGTCAGTTTTTCTTTAACTGTCAGATAATGACCTCATACTATTCTTGCAAGTATTCTTGATTTTACAGGCAGTAATTTAATACATGAGGTTAAAAAACTATCAAGTATTGAAGTTGGCTTTAAAACAATAATTTATTTTTGAACATGAAAACAATAAATTAGAACAACCCATTTTGATTTAATGAGCCAAGCATCTAATTTCCAATTCTTTTTTTTTTTTGAAAAATAGGCATAAATGCCTTTTCATTATATAAAAGAAACCATACAGAGACCAAAGTAAAACCTAGAGCCTGTATAGGTCTCAGCAGCACGCCCGAATAATTTCCAAATTTGAAAACCTTATTTGACGTTCATTTCTTAGGACTCAAGCGCATGAACAAACTATAAAGAATGAAGGTTGTCTCACAAGTTCACAATATAACACTTATTTAATTATAAAAAGTTGAATAAAAAATATTTTCATAAATCTTCCAGGGATGTCAAGCTACTTGAACATACAAGTTAAAAACTACTGCTGGCATTAAAAGAAAATAAGAACTAAGAATGATTCATGTAGAAATGAAGGAACAGACAGCCTGAAATAGCAAACCCATATCCTTATACAGAAAATGAATGATAATGCCAACCTGTACCGTACAACTAACATGTAATCTTTTCAATCGAACACAAAAGAAAGAGAGAAAAAAAAAGAACCCTCAGCATAACTGTCAAACTTGTACTATATCACACATGGACGTTCCACTCGAAACAAACAATAAAACAGATAAACAAATACCAACCACCTTTGCACCTGTTGCATTAACTTAATTTTAATTCCCATTACCCACCGTCACCTCCACCTTAGGTGGGCCCGAGTGCCTTCGCATCACCACAGGGGACGAAGGGACACTACTCTTATCACCAGTGGCAAAAGAGAGCCTTTTCTTGACAGGCCCTGCCGAGCTACCTTTCTCTGGTGTCTCCACTTTATCATCTCCAGGAGATGGTGTTTGGAAACGGGACTTTGCTCTGGCTGACTTGGTCGGTGCCATGTAACTTGGAACGGTAGGAGAGCCTGGCAAACTCTCATCATCTCTCACTACAACTGAATCGCTCAAGCTGTGCCTCCTAGGAAGCTCTGATCGTACACTTATCACACTCCTCGAATCATCGTCTTGTGTTCCTGGGCTAGGACCATTCCTAGGTGTCCCTGGTTTGTTCTTCAAAGGAGAGAGCCGGAGGGGTTTAGGGGTAGTAGGTGAGGGTTTGTTTGGGCTGTTATTATTGGTACTTTCGCGGCGAGCGTAAGATTTGGTAATCTCACCTTCACCAAGGACTGGAATGGGGGTAACGGTGGCAGTAGAACTGCTCTTGACAGAGTTGGTATCTTTGGGGTCTTTCTCGGTGCCACGATTCTCCCATGGCTTGGCGGCCATCCACCGCTCGAGCCAGCTCCAACCCCACTGTGGGTTGCTTGGGTCTATGAACATTGGATTTGCCGTTCTCGAGTTGTTCTTCCACTAAAAGTAAACATTTTGTTGCATCAGACGGCTATTATAGATATGAATACATGTGGCAAAAAAAGGGCAAATACTATGGTTCCATTTGTTCTCTGGAATTGAAATCGTAGCAGAAAGCAGGGAAAAGTGGAAGGCTGCTGATTTCAGTTGGAATTATATTAGACATGATATGTCCAAAAAACTTGCTACTTTAAAGCAATAATGTGGACGAGAAATGCTACCTCTACCATGTTGGCTAACCGTTAACCTACTAAAAGCATTTAATCTGGAGAAATATGTACAATACCTGATGAGAAAATGCATAAGCCATGGCTCGCTCTCTTCTTATCGTAGCCTCTTGCTTGCTGACAATGCTCGCTTCAATTTGCTCCTTCGTCTGGGTACTATCATCCCATTCTTCTCCCATCTTTCATCAACAGAAAATAAAAAACATGCAATGTCAATTTTATTGACCTTGTACCCCAAATCAAATAAAATTACATCAAAAAAGAAAGAGTGGAATCGTACTCTCAAGCTATCGAGCTCTTTCTTGAGAAGAAGCTGTCGCTGAAGAGCTTGGTTCTCCTCGGTCATCCTGAGGCGCCTGGAGCGGATCTGAGACTGCACACGGGCCAGTGTCTGCATGCACCGAAGTGTGCTTGCCGCCTGACGCTTCACCGAGTTACCGTCTATCAAAGATTTCAACCTCACCAGGCCTCTCAAAGCACGCAAAGCTCTCCTAGCCTATTTAATATATCATCCAGGTCATTTTTTGGCTTTAGGACCTAGACTACATGGGTAAGGTATGTTTACAAGATACACCCAGTGTTTACTGTACTTCCAAAATGACACCCAAACTTCATCGGGCGTGCCACTAAAACCCAACTATTTTCGTTGTAGGACTGTAGGTAACACAGAACTGTTATTTCAGGGTGATGGATGAGGCTAGTTTTATTATGTGTTGCCGATTTTGCACCTGCCTCAAATTAGCCCTTTCTTTAAACCATGATAAAATTCAAATAAAATAAATCGGACCCTGGTTGTTCTTTCGTTAAGCTTTTGCATAGTATTTACATCAAATTCAAAACAGACAAAGGGCCATACGGGGATTTTTTTGTTCACCTAACAAAGTTAATAATTACTGGTTCCTGCCTGCATATTAGGTGCTTTTGCAAAAAAATAAAAAACGATTTGAATAAACTTGCATAGAGTAAACATGAAGCTTTTAGAAACAACTAAACTAGCTTGGCTTGGACCTTAATTAAGCTGAATTTAAAAAAAAAAATTGGCTTCAAAGAAAAGTCTGAAGTCTAATTGAACATTTTTAAGAATCAATCAAGCTTAAGTTCATTTAGTGCCCAATCTATACACTAAATTACCATTTATACACTACTAAGAATTTACATGCCAGTGATTCCCAAGCCAATTTAATAGCTAATTAATCAGGATTCAGTTAAATGAACATCCCAAGGACTTAAATTGTAATAGTACACTAGGTATTAGATAAAAAATATAAACAATGTATGATGTTACAATAATAATACTATATAATGAGTAGAACTAGGGTGCTCTTAAGCTTACCAAAGTTTTGGTGAGCTTAACTCTAAAACTTATCAAATCGATTTCAAATGACGAATCCGAACCGTTGAAACCCGTCTACCTTACGTGTGATGCATCTACATGTGAAATTTTTAAACATTCGAATTAATTTAGTATAAAGTCAAGCGGTCAAAAAACGTTCAAAAATGAATGCACTAAAATTAATTTATTAACCTTCTAATTTTGACCGCTTGACTTTATACTAAATTAATTCAAATATTTAAAAATTTCACATGTAGATGCATCACACGTAAGGTAGACGGGTTTCAACGGTTCGGATTCGTCATTTGAAATCGATTTGATAAGTTTTAGAGTTAAGCTCACCAAAACTTTGGTAAGCTTAAGAGCACCCTAGTTCTACTCCTATATAATACATAAACTGCACTATAGAATATAATTTGCAGTGCTTCATGGAAATATGAAACTAACAACTGCTTACTCATCCAGTAAAGAGTGGCCTCACTTAAAATAATTAGAGCAATAATTGAGGCTAGGTTCATTAATTCAACTAACAATCGTACCATTCATCCAGGGAGCATCCAATAATGGTATCAACAAAATGGGGTCATATTAAGCATGATAAAAATAACAAAAACTCTTATCTCTTTCTAATGTTCTCTTTGCAAATCTATGATAAATACGAGCAACAAGGAAAAATTACTAATTTAAAATCAGATCTACCCCTAAATCACTCAACTTGGAAAATTCTTCGCACAATAAAGTTACTATGAACTAAAAATGGAAAAGAAAGTAAAATTAATAAGTAAATTAGATTACCATGTATCCACGAAAAGCGGTCTGGATTTTAATTGCCGCAATCTCTTCTCTGGACTTGCCAGAGAACCTGGCTTGTGGGATTGGCATTGCCTTGACAACATGCAGCGCTGCTGTAGCTGTGGCAGGTGGGACTGAGGATCCTGCTGAAACCACATTTTCCCCTTCTTCAATTTCATTCTCTGTCACTTTAATCTCTTCAATTTGATGCACAGGTGTAGATGTAACGAGTGTGTTAACTGTGGTGCTCTCCAATGGAGTAGAAGGGCTTGGATCTGACTCTAATTGAGTTGGTACTTGAGATTTCTTCTTTGATTTCTGGAAATTGGAAAGTATAAGATCAAAGTCCGTTCTAAGTGGAATGTAGTTACTGTTTGATTACTGAACAATGATTGAAAGGCAACAAAATGTACCTTTGAATCGGGGCTGAAGACCTTCTTCACTGCGCCAAACCACTTCCCTTTCTTTCCCATTTTCTTCACCTTTTTTCTTTGTTTTTGTTTTTTCCAACCGGAATTTCACTGTTACAAGATCCAATTCACAAATAGAAGGATTTATAAATCAATATAAATTGGTTCAATCAGATCTGGGGTTCACTGATCTATAGATCTTTTCAGACGAAGAAAAGACTAAAAACAAATTCTGAAAAATCTGAAACAATAATCAGCCTCAAAAGAATAGAAACTTCATCGAAATCCATAAAAATCTCATAGTACTAGAAAACAAAAGGAGAGAGTTGGGAGTAGGTACTGAGAGTTAGCCATAAAGGACAAGGAGGAAGATAAGTTACCTTCGCCTTTCAATTGATCTGACAACCTACAATTTGAATAGTTTCCTCTCCTTCTCTCCCCCTCTCTCTCCTCTCTCGCAATAAGAACAGCAGAGACACAGAAGAGGGAGGGGATTCCGACAGCTCAAACCAGAAGAGAAACCAGCGAAAGAGAATATCTCTCTATCTCTCTCCTCTCTCTGCTTCACTGCTGGTGAAAACAGAAAAGACTCGGACTTTTACAAAGGTTAAAATGGTCCTTGGAACTGCTACTCATCTCCGGTTTAAGGCACTTCCGCTGATTGTCACTATTCAATATTCAATATTCAATAAGGAATTCAATTACATTTTTTTTTGTGACACTCTCCATTTTTAAAGTTTTTAAAGTTTAAATAGTCGATTCAAACCGTTCAACATAATAAATATATTAAAATATGCTAGCAGATCAAATTTTACATTTTTTTATTTTTTTACTATTTATTAAATATTTAACAAAATTGCAACATTCAGATCATTGAATTTTTATAACCATCTTAATAAATAGTAAAAAAATTCAAAAAAAAATATAATTTGATATGCAAGCATATTTTAACATATTTATCTTGTTGAATAGTTTGAATCGACTATTTGGACTTTAAAAATATAAAGTGTAATTCAGTGTTACCAAAAAAAGGCATAATTGAATCCCTCCTCATTCAATAATGCCATACGGGAAAAACATTTCTTATTTTTTTCAAAAGGACATAATAATTAAAGTAGATATTGAAGTGCTAAACTTATAATAAAATATTTAATCAAATTATTTAATCTTGATGAGTTTTATTTTATACATGGTGTTTTTTATGGGTAGTAAATTATTACACAAGACAATTAATTGACGTATAAAGCTAAAATATTTTGAAAATAAATATTCTTGATTATAATATTCTTTAGATAGGATTCCAAAATATATTTTTTGAGAAAAATATGTTCAGGTATATTTGATGATAAGTCTCATATCTTCTCTAAGAAATTAGAGAAATTTTGACTCAAAACAAGTAATTTTGATTAGACATTAAAAATAAAAGTGTTGAACTCTTTAGTTTTTCAAAAGGATATGATAATTAATTAATTATAGAATATTTTGAAGTGCTAAACTTAGAATAAAATAATTAATATAATTATTTAATTTTGATGAGTTTAATTTTGTACATGATGTTTTTTTTATATGTAGCTATTTATTTTACGAGATAACTAATGTATAAATTAAAATATTTAAAAAAATGCTTTTGATGAGTGCTCAAAATATTTTTTTTGAGCAAATATACTCAGATATATTTGATGATAAGCCTCATGTTTTCTATGAGAGAATGCTAGTTTATTAATTGATTAGATATTAAAAATAAGAAGGGTTGAACTCTTTAGTTTTATGAATACAAAAAATAAACTCAAACATTTATAGATTATGTAACCACTAACTAATGTTCATATTTCAACAATTAAATTCATCAAGTGCAGTAAAGATTAATAATTTGAGTTGATTAGTGAAGATTCAGTCGCCCACCTAACTGACTAACTAGTAATTGATGAATCACCAGTCAGCATCAGCATGGGAGAGATGTATCATTTATGCTTCAGTTGAGTAAAGGTGTACATAATAAATGCAAGACCGTTGAGAAAAAGAAATTGCTAAACCAGTAAAGATTAGTTGCTCTGATTAAGTGGAAACTGTAATTAGAGCACAGGAACTGAGGAAAGTAGTATGGTGTATTGGTGTCGGCTCTGAAAAGCTTCTTGGATCTTTTGTGGGCATGATCTTTATGTTCTTTCATGTTGTTGTACTCCTGCCAGTGCTCAAATGGGTAATTTGGTGAGATTAATGTTCTTTGAATAAGCCTAGGGCTGCTGGTGCACGCAAAAACGTATGCACAAAGTTTCAGTACACTAAGATGTACCTTTTAAACCTTTAACACGCGTTTGAGTTAAATTGCAAGTGCACAATTCTATCAAAGTAGTATTTTAGGTATCGATTCATAGGGAGTACGATAAAAACTTAGTTCAAACTTTAGTAATAAATTTCAGAAAATAAAATAAAGTAAAGTGCAATAAAAGTAAATTGGGGGGTTTGTTCTAACAATTCCTAAGGTTGGGTTCAATACCCAAAAGAAAGGAGTTTGAAACAATAATTGTAAAAAGTAAAAGAAAGATTGGTTTGCTTTTATGATGAGAATATCTAGGGGTATTCTGTCTACAATTTCTTGCTAACTCTATTAATTCGGTATTTGTTTGAATTCATGTATGATTTGGCGAGGTTTCTAACCTAATATGTTATTAAGGGTTACTTTCGTAAATTAATAACATGCCTAGGTAACTCGAACTTCTCAATGAAGTCCCCCACCCTAGCTACCTAGACCTATAAGCTCCTGTTAGTCTCTCATCTCCTCAAATATTGGTACTTCGCAACTAAGTCCATCATACCAATACCCGATTCGAATTGAGATGTCCTAATTAGGGTTTGACTTCACGGTTAGGTTCTTCACAAAGTCCCTAACCTTAATTTCTATAGTTCCGGCTTAGATTAAATTGGTTACAATCTTAATCTAAACCTAGGGTATTTGCATTCATTTAGAATCCAAAACGGGATACTACAATTCAAGTACTAACTATGTAATTAATACAAATGATTAAATCACAGAAATTAACAATCAAATCCCATAAAACAATCATAATAAAAACAAATAACCGAATAAAATAGAATTAAACAAGTTCATGCATTGACCTAAACCCCTAGAGAGAGATCTACTCCCTCATGAAGAGATCCATTACAAAAATTGGCAAAAGTAAGAAGAAATGTAATAAAGAAAGTAATTACACCCTTTGACAAATCAAAAACCTCTATCTTGCCGACTTCTTGCTCAGGAAACCCTTCTTCTCCTTGCTTGAAAGCTTTCCTTTCTCCAGAATTTATCACTAAGTATTGTGTGTGTGTGTAGAGAGAGAATGAAAGAATGAGGGATGATAAATGGGAAGAGTTGATGGTTGGGATGAGATGAGATGCCCTCTTTTATAGCAAGGATCATGTCCAATTAAGAGCCTAGAAATGGAGTTAGTGAGTGTTATATTTGGATTGTTTTTCAGGATTGTCTTGTCCACATGTGGCTGTCAAAACGCGTCCATGATGCACCAAAAATAGAAAAACTGTCAAAAACGTGCAATTTTGGCTTTTTGCGGGTCTAGTGCGGGTTCTCCGGGCCGCACTGCGGGTGGGCTGATCCGCACTGAGAAAAATTTTAGTTTTTAGTTTCTCATGTTGTAGATCTTCTCGCTAGCTTTCCAAAAAGTGGTCATAAGCCTTAATCGGAGTTACGAGTCAAAAGTTATGACCGTTTTAAGTTCAGACTCTATTTTTGGCTGACTGCTACAGTGCGTCCGCACTGCAATCCGCATTGCTACAGTACCATCCGCACTGGGATCCGCACTGCCACAGTACCATCCGCGCTGGGATCCGCACTGCGTCTTCACTATCCGCACTAGGCTCGGACTTTTCCTGTGCGATCAGAGTGCGGCTGCATCGAGATCCGTGCATCCGCACGAATTTTGATGTATAGCTTATTATACCTTTTTAAAATTGGCGCGCGTCCAGAAATCCATCTAAGTACTTATTTTGGCCATATTCAAAACCGTGTGTTCGCAGTGGGCATTTGTCTTCGGTTTTTCTTTATTTTTCTTCATTTCCTGTAAGTTAAAACCAAGCAAACGCAGTAACTTGATCATAGGTGTAATCTATTCAATTTATATTCAAAATACAAGATATTTGGTGTTATTTCGTGATAAAAATCAGACCGAATATATATATAATTTAGGCCTATCAGCTGCAAACGAATCAAACCAAATCAAACTTACTCCAATTTGAGTTTGAATAAGATTCAAACCGAACTAGTTTGATTTGTTTCAGAACAAATTTCAATCAAATTAGTTAATTGTGAATTATGATTTTTTTGAATCGAAGTCAATTGAATAATGAACTACGAATTTTTTTTTACAGTCCTATTATACAGGTAGTTTATGCAACCCTAGTCATTAGAGCTACCAAAAAAATATATTTATAAGGATTGAAGACGGTCACAACCCTTTCTTTTAATTTTTATTTCTTTTATTATCCATTTTTATATGATTGGAGATACCAATTTTTTTTATTTTCTGATTTATATCATTATATGTATGAAGATATTCATTTTTTTTATATGTATGGAGATTTGAACGGTGCATGTTAATTTGAGATTTGAATCTAAATAGTTCACGAATCAATTTCAAATGAACTATATCCAGTTTGAGTTTGAATAAGATTCGAACCGAACTAGTTTGATTTATTTCAAAACGAACTAATTTCAAATCGAATTAATTAAAAAAAAAATTCTGAATCAAATACAAAAAAAAAATACGAACTTTTTGTGCAGCCCTAAATAGACCCAATCACAATTTATGTTTGATAAGAGCTATCTCAAATAACTTATTTCAAATTTGTAATGAAGTCATTCTAAAAAAATATGCACCGTGTAATGATAATTGTCTTTAATAGAACACCATATTGGTTTTACTTGCCTTCACACAAAATTTTAGATGAATCTTCTACATCGAGAGATGATAATTTGTAAAAAAAGTTTAATCACAATTAATTGACAATTCATAATTAAAAAGCGTTTTATTTTATTGAAATAATAATTGATTTGTAAGCACTAAGCATGAATCATCACGCCTATGGAATGACCAGAGAAAATTCTTATATATGGTGTACGGACAGAATTCATAAAAGTTCAAAAATAAATTATCTAATGAAATGCAAAATACTAATGATAATCATACATTATATTTGTCTCCATCAAAGTTTTTCAAAAAATTAAATTAAATGTCTTACATATCTACATCACTAGTGTTATTAAAGTATTATAAATTTCTAAGGGTGACCATTACACTGAGACTTACTAACTGATAATTAGTGATGTAACTATCATAAGAAATTAAAGGTAAAAGATAACTTCAATAAAGTTAAAGAGATAAGTATGACGGATATTCGGCACAATAATAGGCATAGTGACAAGTTCGTCATCTAAAAATAATTTAGTAAGGACTAAAGTTCGTAATTTAAATATAATACGAATATAATTTATAAATATTTTTCGAATTATAAGGTAAATAATATAGTAAAATATAGATATTTTTGTAAGAATTTTTTTCATTAATAATATTGGATTAGTAGTGTGTTGTTCGAATAATTTGTTAAATTTAGGAATAATTGAGGAGGTTTTTTTTTTTAAAAAAAATACAGATAAAATACAAATGTTATTTGAAAATCTTGTACAATACCAATAGGTAAATTGCATTTGCCACATAGAATCCAGGCTGTTAATTTCAGAGAATGAAGTTAGACAGCCAAACTGACAGTCTTCAAGAGCAAGAAAATGCTTTTCTGCATTAAATATTCAGCGCAAAAAAAAATCTGATCTGCCAAAATTTGGACATAAGCCTGCCAAGAAAAAAAAAAAGTATATATATTGTATAGATTACAATTCATGGTTTTAGAAGTCGGATTGGTGGTTGTGAGAGACTGATTCCTTCCATAATCCATATCCGGTTGGCATTCTCTGTTAACTTATATTTTATTATTATTATTATTATTATTATTTTTTATTTTTTCTGCTGCCTGGGAGGTGGTCCCTGATTAATTAACTAAATACATATGGTGGGGTACGGAAATGCTTCGTAGCTCCTTAGTTCGTCCCAGCTTTATATAGTGGTTTAGTTACTAAGCTTGGTCAATTTGCGTAATTTCTTCTGGTGCGTAGAAGAAAGAAGGCGCAATTTCTAAAAATTTAAAACTGAGCACCGAGTTCTATCAATGCGAAAAGCAAAGTATTCATTACTCATTATATATATCAATTCACATATTTAAATTTTTTTGGTTAAATATGATTGATAGATTTTTAAATTAAGCTTGTAAATTATCTTCATGAACTTAAACATAGTAGATTTCCTCAAGTTTATATGGTCCGTGACAATTTCAACATACTAGATTGCATTAACTGTTTAGGTCTTGCTTTTGTCTTACATTAGAAACTAGAAAGAGAATGTATTGAATGCCACACGTCTGAAGAATAGAAGGGAAGAAATGAAATAGAAAGGAAGATTGATATGTTTAATTTCTTCGTGTTTTGATGATTAATGAGAGAAAATAAATTTAATGTTCTTTTTCATCTTATTTCTTGTTTGGTTGATTAAAATTTAGAAGATTAATGAGAAATTCGATGGCTGTTGTAGAATTGTAATAAAAAACTTATATGAGAATTATATAGATAAGATATAGGATTGGACATTTGTATTATTTTTTTCTAAATATATTTGTAACAAAATTTCTTTCACTCTGTTATCCTTCAAATTGATAGAGAAACCGATTCTATTAATTACAATGATACAAGATTAATCACACGATTTGATAGAAAATTTTATTCTCTTTCCATTCCCTCCCTTCCTCTACTCTCCATCCAAACAAGGTGTCAGTGAATTATTGCTTTTTTTTATAATAAAGCATTTATTAATTCGGACTTTTTTTTATTAGCTTTTGGGGAAATTGAAATTATATTTCTTTCCTAAAATGCAGTTCTACTGTTCTACATATTGTGTTCAGGATGCAGCAAAAGCAAGCTTCACATATTTAATATTTCTTTTGCGAGGCTGCTGTTATATTTTTTTTCTTGACAAATCATTTGCTCTGGTCAATTTTAGAGGAGCTAGATCTAGATTGTTTAACTGTATCACTTCTATTTAATTTAGATCATACTTTAAAAAAAATATGTGTGCATGCGAAAATTGTAACAACATTTACTTGATTTAGTGTCTAAAGATAATATATTTAGTGTGAAGGTATGCATATCTAAAATTCAGATTAAATTTTTTATTTTTGAAACGAGTTGGTAGACTATGCCCAAATTTTTTTTTTCAGAGACGAAAATTTGGATCTCAACTTTCGTCCAAAAAAAAAAAAAATCTATAACAACACTTGTAACCTTAAACGCTGCTGGATAAGAATGTAATGCGAAATAAAAAATCACATCCTTTTATAAATTGGGATTTAATAAAAAATTAAAAACCCATAAAAATGTATTAATCCCGTTATCAGTGACATGCCACTCCGTTTGCCCTTCAGTAGTCGCCACAATTTTTTTTTTGCTAAAGGGAGTTAAGCTGAACGGTCACTGGACACGTGAACATATTCAATCCGAATTAGGGTTAATATAAAATGTCACGTGATGGACTTTATCTTCTTCTTTTTTGTAAATACTTTTTTCTGGAAAGAAAGATCGTCGGAATATTTGTTGTATAACATATTATTAGTATCATACCCGTACATTGCAACGGAGACATTATAAAAAATAAATATATCAAAGAAAATAATAATTGTCTAAAAATTAAAACACATGTTAATAGAAAATTTATATGATTATGTATTTTTAATTAACTTTAATTGTGATATCTGGTAACAATTTGATGATGTGATGATTTTTTATTTTTAAGTAATAATAATATCAAATAATAGCTCGCTTTCAAATCTAATATTAAATATCATACAACAATTCAATATCAACATATAATATGATATCAAAAAACATAAATAAAAAGTGTTATCGTTTGTATGTATAGGATATACAGACACACACACACACTGACACACACATTGTAAAAATATATATATACTCACACACACATTCCAATTTATATTCTTCTTTGTTTCCAATTTAGAATACACACTCACACACGTACACACATTGATATATTGTATATTGGAAATATATTCTAAATTGCCCACACCAATATGTATAGAAACAAAGAAAGAAAAATAAGGAAATTAAAAAAAATGATTTATATTGTGATTCGTATAGAAATGAAAAAATAAGGAAACAATAAATAAGAAAATAGAAGGTGGGGTCTTCTCAATTAAAGAGGAAAAATATGGAAATAAATAAATAAGGAAACAGATAAATATATAGATAAATTTTAGTATTTGTTCATTTTAAATTGTAATGTATCGTGTGACAGCACATGTGGTGGGTATGTTTTTAACTAAAGTTATACTTCTATACATAAAAGAAATGCATTTAATCAAAAGAAGACAAATTATGTAATTGGAGAGCTGAGATCAAATTCGAAGTTTCATTTCTCAATCGTAGTCGTTAGCGGATTGGACACCCAACATGCTTAATAATGGAATGGAGATTCACTGCTTCGCTTGAAGTTTCAAACAGATTTCTAACACAATTCTCATGTATAACATAAATTGTATACACTATCATAATAAAGAAAAGTTAAAGCTACTATAATTAACCCAAACTAGAATAAAAAGCTCATTAGTAAGTGATAATAAAACAAATAAATCATAATTAGTTGACGAAAAAACTTAAAAAAAAATAATACCTCGTGTTTAGACCATAGCCCCATATGCAAAGTAAGATCATAGTGACATAATTCGCATTTTATTTGGGAATAAAACGTTTTTTTGGTGTTTTCGAACTGAACGGTGAATAAAACGAGTAAAAAAAATTAATTATTTTATTTTATTTTTTACTTCCTTATGAAACTGAATTATTCTCGAATCACAAATATAACTATAACTGATGGAATAATTTATAGTTTTGTGGAAATAATTATTGTTTTGACCATTAAGCAATAATTGATTATTTTTTTTAGCAAGAAACAAATAACATGTTTGATTTGTACATAACAATACTAAAGAGGCAAAGATTACTAAATGACACTATTGTTTTTTTTTTTGGAGTCAAAGCAAGACGCATTAATTTTCATTAATGTACATCTAATCAAACAGTTATGTTCCCCTGTACAAAATATGGTTGATTGGTAACCTACCGTGAAGCTAATCACAAAAAGTTGTGCAATGATGCATTTAAAGTTTTAAAGATAACTTTTTTTGTGATAAAGAATACTTGTTATGGTACTAATCGGCACCTTTCAAATTAACTAAACAGACTTCTAAAAAGGAAAGCTAGTCCCACTTTCACATTAAATTTAGTATTACACTAAGAATCTGTTCAGCCATTTAAGGGAATAGGAAAGAAAATTTTTAAATGACCGAAATACTGTGTACGTGAGTTGATTTTTCTCAAGTCTAAGTGAATTTTTTTTTTCCACATGCACAATAAATAGCCAAACAGGCTCTAATATTCTGCTAGACATTACTGGACTAGTTTAACGAATCTGTATCCTCTGCATTAACTCAAATTTTAAGTTTAGCATCTTGACCCTCCAATCAGGATTCAGACCAATCCAGTCCGAGATGAAATACACAAAATCCTTTTAATATTTGTGTCAACACATATTGGACGGTCCGGATTTATTATGCATTAATTCAAAATCTGAATTAATGCAGACGGTACGAATTTCCTAGTTGAACATGTTTCAGCGATTAGTTTTGTTAATTATTTGTGGATGTTGCTGGAATTTTTATATAATCAGGGACGGCCGTGAATAATTTCCTACGCACTGGCTCATTTGCTCAAAGCAAATACTAAGTCTACGCCTACAACAGCTTATATTAAAAATCAATTAGACATGCAGTGTCAGATTTCACAAAATAAATTAATTAATGTTAAACCGATCACACTGGCCACGAGAATCTGGTACTAGCACTTTAGTTTAAAAACAAAAAAGGGTACAACCACTTTTTTTTTTTAAATATATAGCTTCAAATTTAGTATTTTTCCTATGCCTTATTTTAAAATCTTTATAACTCAAATCTAAGGATCGAAGTATCAATATGAGTAAAAACTAAAAAGAAATTAGGATAATGTATATCATTTTTCTAATACACGTTAGATAACAGTAATTCGACTTATTTTAGTTGGGAAAAAATAAGTAAAAATTTACTGATGAAGACCATTTCTGCACGTTGATATTTAGATTGTTACTTGTTAGTTTCTATCAAATAAAGTCAAAAGATCGTTTTTATACGCACATACAAAAATAATACATATCAGATTGAGTTTAATTTTATTAAATATTTGTTATTATAGAGTTAAAAATAAAGGCTTTTAAACGTTCTAAAAAAAATTACAAGAAGGCTACTTTTACACACACACACACGAGAGGATCAAGAATTTTCATCATATGACAAAAAAAATAGTGAATCGGATTCTATAAATTAGGATTTAGCTTATTTGAAGAAATTCATGTAAAGGGTTCCAACTCTAATAATCAGATTTACTTAATTCGAATTTTTTTTGAGAAAAATAAATATTAACTTAATTTTTAGCAATGCTCTTTGGGTTGGCGTCTCGCAAAATTTTCAGAATGAGGCAAATAAAATTTCAAGATATTTGTGTGTGTGTGTGGGGGGGGGACTGATCCGAACTTGTAATTTACTAATTTTCATAAAATTTCAAAATTGTAAGGGGTCTGCACGCACACTCACACATATGATTTTCGTCATTCAGCTTGTTTTCCTAGCCGAAATTTTTATAAATACCCGAAATTATCCTAGCCGAAATCAAATTTACCCAATTTTTGAAAGAATCTCGAAAAATACCCAATCCAATTACTCAACAACCGGATTTTCAATTTCTTTCCGCTCATTGGGTAAGTGGAAATGGGAAAAATGTCCGCTTACTGGGTAAGCGGAAATATTGGGAATTTCCGGTTACTGGACAACCATAAAGAGATTCGGTTACTTAGCTAGAGGAAAGTTGGTTTTTTTATACAAAAATTTTCAAAATAGTGTAGAAAAATTTAGAAAATTTTAAAATAGTTAAAATAGTTAAAATAGCGTAATTTAGAAAATTCTACAATTGTGCCCGAAAAATTTAGAAATTTTCAAAACAGTCTAGAGTAATTTATAAAATTATAAAATGGTGTAGAATAATTTAGAAAATTTGAAAATGGTGCCCGAATAATTTAGAAAGTTCCAAAATGGTATAGAATAATTTAGAAAATTTCAAAATGGTGTAAAATAGTTTAAATTGCAAATTGGTTCTGAAACGGTTTACAATAATTTAGGTAATTTAGAATGGTTTAGAAAAAAATATAATTTTTTTTAAACAGTTTAGATTATTTATAAAAAATTACTTTGCCCTTCTTTCTCTATTTGAATATTTTCTTAACGCGGGAGATAATTTTTGTTTTAATTGGTCTGAATAATAAACTAATTAAGAAAATAATAAGTAACATAATTTCAGAAATTAAATAATTTACAAATTAATTATAAAAAATTACCTTTTTTTTCCTTTCTCTTTTGATATTCTTTGTTTTTTTTATCTAATTTTCTGTTTAGTAGCATATATAATTTAATTAAAAAATATATCAAATAAATATATACATAAAATAGTCATGTATCTAATATCACTAAATATGAAAAATATTGTATAATATATACATAAAATATTAAAAACTATGTAAAATATATATATAAAATATACCCATTATTTTCAAAACATAAATATATACATAAAATATTGTATAAATCAATATTATCATATATTATTAATAATAAGCTATGTAAAATATTAAAAAAATAATTTTATCGTAAAAATATAATATATAAAATAAATCAAAATCATAATAATAAAAATACTTTTTTATTTTCTTTTTTCTCTTTTTTTTTCTCTCTTCCTTACTATTTTCGCTTACCCAGTAAGTGGACGTTTTTCCCATTTCTACTTACCCAGTGAGCGGAAAGAAATTGAAAATCCAGTTGTTGAGTAACCAGATTGGGTATTTTCCGATATTCTTTCAAAAATTGGATAGATTTGGTAATTTCGTTTTATTTTTGAGTATTTATAAAAATTTCAGCTTTCCTAGTGTGTGCCTCTGTTTCTTTCTACCCTTTATTGATCTAACATCTCACAGGGAGGTCTGTATAGTATGGGACACAAAAGATCAATCTGCAAAATAAATAAGTATTTTTCTTTTTTTGTTATACAGGAGGAAATATAGACAGGCTAACTAATGCATGGACTAAATACTGGAGACAGCTAAGTGTCTTGTATGATTGCCAGAATACCAAATTGGCGAGACAATTATAGCACAACAGTTTCAAAAAATTAAAAAAATTTATAATAATTGCTGGACACATGATTAAAGTCTCTTTCTTTTCAAACTTACGCACATTAATTTCTTTAAGGTAATGATAATTGATAGGTGAGGTGTTTTATACATCATGGTGTTGGATTAGGTTAGAAACTTAGAATCCATGTTTAATTTATTGTGAAAATGCACGGCTCATAATCATGATGGAGGCTTTTATGATTTTCTTGTCAATCAACGATTTATATTTATAGGCAGGGGCGATAAAGAAATTTTGAACTAGTAGGGTTAACATATATACATATTTTTTTGATAAAAGTGGGTAATTTCTACCTGTTTTTTATTGAAACAAAGACAATTCTTTGACAATAATAAATGAAATGGCAATTCCATTGTACAAAAGAAATAGAAGTAGAGTTCTTATAACAAAACATAAGCAACTAGATAACAACAAAAATAAAAGACATTTGACAGTTAGATAAAGGCAAAACAGTAGCTAAATAATATAAAACAAAGAATTAAGTGTCATTAGAGCAAGTAGAGCCGGAAGCTCTCGTAAAGCTAGCGTATGACGAAGTACTAGGAGAATGAGAAGAAGAGGATGCAGGGGAGACAGGGTCTGAAATAGAGGACAGCATGTTAGTATCTCTAGCGAGCTCAACTCTGCCCCTCAGGTAGGCTGATAGACCCGTCTCCTCTGACCCAAGTCCGGGAGTATCCTGTGAAGGGTATCCCTCTCCTGGGGTATTGAAATCTGATTGGGTTGCTAGATCGCCGACCTGAGCCAAGGGAGAGACATCCATAGGCAAAATCAAGATTAGTTTAAAAAAAGTATCGTCATTTTTGACTTTGCACCAATAGGAAGTAAGTGAAATAATAGAGGCCCTATGCTGGTGAGTGAGGGAATGGAAGAATCATTAAAGCATAACTTATTTCTTGCTAATTATATTACTCAAAAGGGTAGTTGCCCTAATTAATTCAATTAAAAGGGTATCTTTTAGGGGTATACATGCATCTAAATATCAAAGATCCTCTAAAACAGTGCAATCATATTGAAAACCATTGTGTTAAGCAATCCCTGATCAAATGGCAGTGATAAAATGACATGTAACAAATATGTAGTCGGTTGTTTCGAAAGAACCACAGAAGGGGCAAGTCAAGTCACCTTGCTAGCCCCGTTTAGCTAAGTTAGATTTAGCGAGGATACCATCATTTCTAAGTAACTACAAATTTTTTATTTATTTTAAGGGGTATTTTAGACTTCCAAATTGTTGTAATATAGATTCTGGTTAGTATGACATCGGTGTCACATAACACTAACTTCAAAATTGATTAAATAGATTTCAAACGACTAATTCAAATCGTTCAAACTAATTTACTTTATGAGTGATGTGTTTTTATACAATTTTTTTTTTTATATTTTCGAGTTATTTTAGTATCAAATCAAGCGGTAAAAATGTTGAAAAATGAATGTATTAAAATTAACTTAAAAACTCATACATTTAATCACTTGACTTGATATCAAATAAATTCAAAAAATTATGAATTTTACATGTAAACGTATATCTAATGAAGTAGATTGGTTTGAATGGTTTGAATTCACTGTTTGAAGTCGATCCGATAAGTTTTGAAATTAAAGTTATATAAACTAAAATGACACTGATATTATACTAGCCATATTTGTTAATATATACTCAAAAGTTGTTAATATTTTTAGGCCCTGTTCGGTTGTATAGAAATGAAGTGGGATTCATGGGATTTTTCAAAAAGTAGAAATTTAATTCCATTGTCTGTTCGGTTGTCCATTTTAGTCATGGGTAAACCCCATTGATAAGTCCAAAGGCAAAAAGTGAAAAATTTGTGGGAATTTGCACATTAGCTCCGAGCTAATGTTTTTTTTTTTTCCTACGCGGCTATCAATAGTAATACGTGCCTTCTTTTAAATAATTGATGATGGTTCACATGTGATTATCATCGTATAAAATAATCAGATCTTGTTTCAATATAGTTTGATTTTTCATTGTCAGTACAGTTTATGATATCATTTAATTTAATAGAAATTACTGATTCAGAATAACAAAAAGAAAAATAATTTTTTTTAAATTGGTGACTAATTTTACTGTGAAATATATCTATGATTATTTTGTTATTTCTTCAAATAGAAAGTAACGAAAATAGATGTTCGTTTTTGAATAAATATTTGCTTGATAATTTTCTATGCTATTTCTAATACTTCTTTTACAAATTATAGCTAATTTTTTTTTAAAGCATATTAGTGTACAATTTTTTTCTTATTTAAATTGAAATTCATTTTTTTAAATAGTAAAAACAACCTTCCAAAGAGTATTGAAGCAAAATTAAAAATATAAATATTTTTAATTTTATTTCAAGCAAATTAAAAATGGTTAATTATCAATTAGTGCTAATTTAAATTTATTTTTCAGTGATTGGATAACAAGTTTAATAACAAAAACATCGTTATAAAGTAATTGGTGTTATTATGAATTACGCTAATAATTATTAATAATTGTATGACATCAAGCATTTTAAAAAGAAAAATATAATTTCTTACAATTAATCTCACTATACAACCGAACACCCATTTCAACATTCCTATAATTAATCCTGTTTTTATCCGTACCCGTGGGTTTCCATCCCCATCAAATCTCATCTCGTGTAATTCCGTAACAAGTGAACAAGCCCTGAAAGAAATGACAATGTAAGTAATATTTAAGTGAAAAATAAATTGTAACTTTTTTATATTTCTTTTTTCAATTTTGCTTTAGTCATTTCTTTCGGTGATTAGTTGCATTGTCCTGTTCTTTTGAATCTTTTTTTTTTTTTTTACAAATTTTGTTAGAAGTGCTTTTCTTTACTGATATTATGGGCAGTATTTAAAGATTTATAATATTTTAGGAAATGATAAAAAATATAATAATGTGCCTAAACAATAATTAATTTGAGATGTTTCGTAAAACTATATACTTCGCATTAATTTCCGATTTTTTTCATAATGTGCTTTTCATATGCTTTTAGTAATAAATGTCACAAAAATACAAACATGTTGTGTTTTGCTAAATGCATCTTTAATGCAATAGTTGTAACATTTTTATTGAAGGCTCGTTGAATGTTGTGTAATTCAATAGTTCATTCTTGGCAACAACAAAAGAATAAATAAATAAAAAAAAATGTTACTATTCTATATTCATAATTAAATAATATACTAGATCATATACAAAGAACATGCATCCTACTTCATATATATTAACATTTTGAAACTTCATGATGATCTATAGATTGAGACTAACTCTGTCTATTTAAAAAAAAAGTTTGCCCCCTATAAATTTTCTAATATATAATTTGAGTTAAAATTTAGAGTTAAATATTAAAATAAATATTTTAAATTTAGATTGAAAGTCATAACAATAAAAATGATAAATTAGAATATTAATAATTATAAATTAAATAAATAATTTTTATCTAGTGCTTAATTAATTAATATAATTGAAATCCATTAACTATTTAAATTCAATTTACTATTTTTTTTTTTTCGTACTAAAATTCTGAGACCAACCAAAACCCTAACCTCCTATCCATCTTAACGAGCCGCGCCTCCTTTCCGATCTAGGGTTTTCTGCTCTTGTTGCCGTATCTCCCAAGCGCGAAAAAAATGGTTGGTCTCCATCGAAATGCTTTTATCCTCCAGCTCTTTTAGATATGCGGCCTCTTCTATTCTTCATCGAATCCATCTGATTAATCAATTTTTTTAATGTTTTCTTGCTTTTCAATTGCAATTTCAGGAGGATGTTGAGGTTGAGGCTGGAGTTGCCGGAGCTGCGCCGAAGAAGAGAACGTTCAGGAAGTACAGTTACAGGGGAGTAGACCTCGATCAACTCTTAGACATGTCCACTGATGAACTTGTCAAGCTCTTCCCTGCCCGCGCCCGTAGAAGGTAATTAGTAACACCCTGCTTAGTTTTGTTTGACGCGTTGTTTATTAATAGGGTTTACGCTTTATGATGCTTTGTATTATGAAAAAATATCTTGATTCAACTAGTTAATTAATAGGGTTGATTTACTGATTTGTTTGTTTTGGATATTAGGTTCCAGAGGGGTCTTAAGAGGAAGCCTATGGCTCTCATTAAGAAGCTCCGCAAGGCGGTAAGTCTAGATGCCTCTTAACCTTCTCTATATTAGTTATTTGCTTATAGCTCTCGAGTCTTCACACTCTCTACATGTTGCTGAATGTTTGTTTGATTAGAATAAATTTATACTATTGATTTCTCTTATTAGTTTAAGCAATATACTGTATGCTTTAGGCCAATTTTGCGGTTGACTGTTTGTTCCATTTGTACATATAATGTCAGGATTGCTGCTGAAATTGGACATCATGTAGTTGTCCAACATGTCCTAACATCATGCACTTTCTCTTACTAAACATGGCTAGTTCAGTGATTGAAATGTTATTCACAATGAGCACATCTCATTGATCATATTTTACCCCGTGTTACCATTGTAAAGTGCATCCAAGATTGTTAATTTACATATGCAAAGATCTAAGTTGTTTATGCATTCAAACCTCAGCCTATACTAAGATAATATACCAGCAGCTTGATTACGAAATGCTTGTTTTCTAGAAGCCTTTAAGCTTTGCAGGTTCAAACTGTGTAATATTTCTTACTTAGTCTTATCCATTTTCTTCATTGAAATCTTTCAGAAAAAGGATGCTCCGGCAGGTGAGAAGCCAGAGGGGGTTAGGACTCATCTGAGGAACATGATTATTGTGCCAGAGATGATTGGTAGCATCATTGGTGTCTACAATGGCAAGACCTTCAACCAGGTTGAGATCAAGCCTGAGATGATTGGCCACTACCTTGCTGAGTTCTCAATTTCGTACAAGCCTGTTAAGCACGGACGTCCCGGCATTGGTGCTACTCACTCCTCCCGTTTCATCCCTCTCAAGTGAAAAGATCAAACCAAACAGAATATATATGGGTTTTGGTTCTGTTGGTCTTTTACCATTTTGTTTTAATATCTGTTTTAGGGTACTTATCATTTCTTGAAAAGTGGTGGATGTTTTAGGAGTTTCAATATATTCTGTTTGAACAATGGTTTTGTTTTATCTCGGGAATTTTGACCTTAGAATTTATGTTTTATTTATGTTTTGAGTTTGTTTCAGTTTTTGCTCTGTTCTTGTTGTGATATCTTGTGAGCAAGTAGCAATGAATTATAGCAATTTAGATAGTAGGCTTTAACAAGGAGGGACAACTACATGGTCACCGTTCCTAAAATGCCTCTGTTGAAACTAGCTGAGCGGTTGTGGTAGTTTATGTTGCATCAGCTGTAGCTTTCATTATATGTGATTTTATTGTTCAAACTGTTGGTTCCTAATAAGTGTGATTTCATCAGGCTCGAGCTTTAAAAAGATCTAAAAGTTCTATCCCGCATGGGCCATATTATAAAGCTGGTAGAAATAAAAACGGAACCATTAGGCCCACATATCGTTGTGTTAACTATTCGTTAAAGGCATTTTCTCTCATGGCCTTCTTAATTTTGGGAATTTGCTACGCGTATGCTGTTTCGTTTGATAATTGATGTAGAGGGCGGTCAGCTCCTATAGAGCAGTTTCCTAATTATACGCGTATCCAAAGCTCTTGACTTTGGGTAATTGTTGCTTCCATCAAATTTTGACTCAGTCAAAAGCAAAAACAAGACGGAGGTTTGGGCTGGCCTGGCCATGCATGAACCCATCTGATGAGCACTATGAATTAAAGATTAAAGATGAATTAAAAATTAAAGTTAATCACGCCAACGTAGTTTGTTTGAACACCCCTAATAAAAAATTATTAAGTTAATCACGCCAACGTAGAGAGAGAGGAGATCACTTTGGCATTGGCTGCCAAGTTTTACAAAGGAGGGAAGAGAAGAATTAGGATGAACTGGAAAAGGAACCAACCATTTACAAAAGAGGGAAGAGAAGAATTAGGATGAACTGGAAAAGGAACCAACCAAATCAAAACGGGGTCCGGATCCTCTAAAGTAATCCAATCTTTGGATTTTGAATTGAGATCGTCTGATTTGAATCCGTCGCTCGAGAGTGCTTTGCAATTCGAATTCATCTCTCGGGATGTGTGCACTTCACTTCGAATAGATTTTTATGGATTGGAATCAGACGGTTCCTATTTAAAATTCAAAGATTGAGGTACTTCATTAGATCTGGAGTGAGTCTATGCT
Source organism: Carex pumila (assembly GCA_033356055.1). Taxonomy (NCBI): domain Eukaryota; kingdom Viridiplantae; phylum Streptophyta; class Magnoliopsida; order Poales; family Cyperaceae; genus Carex; species Carex pumila. The sequence continues at coordinate 55,354 of JARJHM010000815.1, forward strand.
ACTATGCATATTACGATTTGGCACCGTGCTACGGCTTTATATTTGAGTTTTTAAATCCTAACAGTAGATCCGAACCGTTCATCTTGTTCTCCATATCAATATGTATTTGGAGACCAAATTTTACATTTTTTGAAATTTTTTTACTATTTTTTTAGATTTATTGAAAATCATTGTTTTTGGATGGTCCAGAATTTTCAGATCAAGTGATTTTCTAAATATCTAAAAAAATAGTAAACAAATTTCAAAAAATATAAAATTTGGTCTCCAAACAGATATTAATATGGAGAACAAGATGAACGGTTCGGATCGACCGTTAGGATTTGAAAACTTGAATATAGAGCCGTAGCACAGTAACAACCCGTGATATGCATAGTACCATAGACTCACTCTTAGATCTGAATTCATCAAAATAGACATCTTATTGTTTTCTTCTATTTTTTTTAATCTCTTAATTGTGTAAACTCGAATTATGTAATTGTTGATTTTTTTAATTAATTCCTCTTATTTACTCTTGAAATGAACCAACAACCAATCAGATCCTTAGATCAAAATCACTAGTTGAAAAATCAACTGGAGTTGTTTTAGGGTTGCAACCAACATCTTTTCTTGTCATCTGGAGACACTACTAGTGTGCTACAAGTACCTTCGATTAGAGTGTTGTATTAGGGTTGCAACCATCATCTTCCCTTCACATTTGGAGACATTATTAGAGTGTTGCAAACTCTTTCAATTGGAGTGTTGTAATAAAATTATAACTACCTTCTTTCCTTGTCAATTGGAGACACTACTAAAATGCTGCAAAGACCTTCAATTGGAGTGTTGTATTAGGATTACAACTACCCTCTTCTCTTACAATCTATGTATCGCAAACTGCTTCTCCCCCTCTGACCAATGAGTAGACACTAGCACTATGCTGCAAACACCTTCAATTGGAGTGTTGTATTAGGGTTGCAACCACCCACTTCTTTTGCTATATGGAGACACAAATAGAGTGTTGCAAACTCCTTCAATAGGAGTGCTGTAATAGGGTTGCAACCACCCACTTCTCTTCCCATATGGAGACACTATGTCTGGTCTTAATTGATTGAGATTGCATAAAGTATATGTTAGATCAAGTCCACAATGAAAAACAAGCAAAATTTTTGAAATTTTTTCGAAGTATAAAGCTTTTTCAATATTTGTTGAAACAATTCCTACATGAAAAAGAAGCATAGTCTCCAAGACACTTGTTTGAATTTTAGACATGGAAAAACAAAGACTAACACATAGTAAGATAATAGGGCATATACAAACCCCAATACAACACTCCAACTAAAGTGGTTTGGAGCACTCTAGTAGCGTCCCTATATTGCAAGATAATAGGGCATTTACAACCCTAATACAACACTTCAATTAAAGGGGTTTGGAGTACTCTAGTAATGTCTCTAAATGGCAAAATAATAAGGCATTTACAACCTTAATACAACACTCTAATTAAATGTGTTTGTTGCACTCTAGTAGTGTCCCTATATGGCAAGATAATGTGGCATATAGAATCCCAATACAACACTCCAATTGAAGGTGTTTGGAGCACTCTAGTAGTGTCTCCACATGGCAAGATAATAAAGCATTTACAACCCTAATGCAAAACTCCAATTGAAGGTGTTAGGAGCACTCTAGTAGTATTTCTAGATTGCAAGATAATAGGGCATTTACAACTCTAATATCACATTCTAGTTGAAAGTGTTTGCAGTACTACTATATTGTCTCTAGATGGCAAGATAATGGGACATTTACAACTCTAATACAACACTCCAATTGATGGTGTTTGGAGCACTCTAGTAGTGTTCCTATATGGCAAGATAATAGGGCATTTACATCCCCAATACAAATACTCTAATTGAAAATGTTTGAAGCACTATAGTAGTGTCCCTATATGGCAAGATAATATGACATTTACAATCCTAATACAAAACACCAATTGATGGTGTTTGGAGCACTCTAGTAGTGTCTCCGTATGGCAAGATAATAAGGCATTTACAACTCTAATACAAACCTCTATTGAATGTGTTTGGAACACTTTAATAGTGTCCATATATGGCAAGATAATAAGATACAACCCCTATACAACACTCCAATTGAAGGGGTTTAGAGCACTCTAGTAGTGTCCCTATATGACAAGATAATATGACATTTGCAACCCTAATACAAGACTCCAATTAAAGGTGTCTGGAGCACTCTAATAATGTCTCCATATGCCAAGATAATAAGACATTTACAACCCTAATACAACACTCTAATTGAATGTGTTTGGAGCACTCTAGTAGTGTCCCTATATGAAAATATAATGGGGCAGTTATAACCCCAATACAACACTCCAATTGAATGTGTTTGGAGCACTCTAGTAGTGTTATATTGCAAGATAATAGGGTATTTACAACCCTAATACAACACTTCAATTGAAGGTGTTTGGTGCACTTTAGTAGTGTCCCGATATTGCTAGATAATTGGACATTTACAACCCTAATATAACACTCGAATTGAAGGTGTTTGGAGCACTTTTCTATTGTCTCCAGATGGCAAGATAATAGGACATTTACAACCCTAAGACAACACTCCAATTGAAGGTGTTTGGAACACTCTAATAGTGTCTCCACATGGCAATATAATATGGCATTTACAAACCTAATACAACACTCCAATTGATGGTGTTTGGAGCACTCTAGTAGTGTCTTCATATGGCAAGATAATAATAAGGCATTTACAATCCTAATACAACACTCCAATTGAACGTGTTTGTAGCACTCTTGTGTTGTCTCAAGATGGCATTTATGATCGTAATACAACACTCCAATTGATGGTGTTTGGAGCACTCTAGAAGTGTTCCTATGTGGCAAGATAATAGGGCATATACAACCCCAATACAAAAGTCCAATTGAAGTGGTTTGGAGCACTCTAGTAGTTTCTCTGTATGGCAAGATAATAAGACATTTACAACTCCAATACAACACTCTAATTGAATGTCCTTGGAGCACTCTACTAGTGTCCCAATATGGCATGATAATATGGCATTACAAACCAAATACAACACTCCAATTGAAGGTGTTTGGAGCATTCTAGTAGTGTCTCCAGATTGCAAGATAATAAGGCATTTACAACCCTAATATGACAAGATAATAAGGCATTTACACCTATAATTGGAGTATTGTATTAGGGTTGTAAATACCCTATTATCTTGTAATATAGAGACACTACTAGAGTGCTCCAAACCAATTCAATTGGAGTGTTGTATTGGGGTTGTAAATGCCCTATTATCTTGCCATACAGGGACGCTACTAGAGTGCTCCGAAAACATTCAATTAGAGTGTTGTATTAGGGTTGTAAATGCCTTATTATCTTGCCATATGAAGACATTACTAGAGTGCTCAAAACACATTCAATTAAAGTGTTGTATTAGGGTTATAAATGCTTTATTATCTTGCCTTATGGAGACATTACTAGAGTGCTCCAAACCACTTCAATTGGAGTTTTGTATTGGGGTTGTATATGCCCTATTATCTAGCCATATAGGGAAACTACTGAAGTGCTTTAAACACATTCAATTAGAGTGTTATATTAGGGTTGTAAATGCCTTATTATCTTGCCATATGGAGACACTATTAGAATGCTCCGAACACCTTCAATTGGAATATTGTATTAGGGTTGTAAAAGCGCTATTATCTTCCAATATAGAAACACTACCAGAGTTCTTCAAACAACTTCAATTGGATTGTTGTATTCGGGTTGTATATGCCCTATTATCTTGCCATCTGGAGACAATAGAAGAGTGCTCTAAACACGTTCAATTGGAGTGTTGTATAACTATTATAAATGCCCTATTATAATGCCATATGCAGACACTACTATAGTGCTCCAAACATCATCAATTGGGTTATAAATGCCGTACTATTTTCACTTGTGGAGACACTGAGTGCTTCGAAAACATTCAATTGGAGTGTTATGTTAGGGTTGTAAACGTTCAATTATCTAGCAATATAGGGACACTACTAGAGTGCTCCAATTGGAGTGTTGTATTAGAGTTGTAAACACTCTATCATCTTGCCTTATAGAGACACCGCGAGAGTGCTCTAAACACATTCAATAAGAGTGTTGTATTGGGGTTGTAAATGCCTTATTATCTTGCCATTTGGAGGCATTACTAGAGTGCTCAAAACACCTTTAATTGCAGTGTTGTATTAGGGTTGTAAATTCCCTGTTATCTTGCAATATAGGGACACTACTAGAGTGCGCCAAACCACTTAGTTTGAGTGTTGTATTAGGGTTGTATATGCCCTATTATCTTTCCGTCTGGAGACAATATAATAGTGATCCAAACACGTTCAATTGGAGTGTTGTTGTATTAGGATTGTAAAAGCCCTATTATCTTGCCATATGGAGACACTACACTAGAGTCCTCCAAATACCATCAATTGGTGTGTTGTATTAGGATTGTAAATGCCATATTATCTTGCCATATAGGGACTATAATGCTTCAAACACATTCAATTGGAGTGTTATATTAGGGTTGTAAATGCCCTATTATCTTGCCATATAGGAACACTACTAGAGTGCTCCAAACACCATCAATTGGAGTGTTATATTATATTGTCATGTGGAGACACTACTAGAGCGTTCTAAACACCTTCAATTCGAGTGTTATCTTAGGGTTGTAAATGTCCTATTATCTTGCCATCTGGAGACAATAGAAGAGTGCTCCGAACACCTTCAATTCGAGTGTTATATTAGGGATGTAAATGCCTAATTATCTAGCAATATTGGGACACTACTAGGGTGCACCAAACACCTTCAATTGAATTGTTATATTAGGGTTGTAAATACTTTATTAACTTGTAATATAGAGACACTACTAGAGTTCTCCAAACACATTCAAGTAGAGTGTTGTATTGGAGTTATAAATGCCCTATTATCTTGCCATATAGGGACTACTAGAGTGCTCCGAACACATTCAATTAGAGTGTTGTATTAGGGTTGTAAATGCTTTATTATCTTGCCTTATGGAGACATTACTAGAGTGCTCCAAACCATTTCAATTGGAGTTTTGTATTGGGGTTGTATATGCACTATTATCTTGCCAAATGGAGACTCTACTAGAGTGCTCTAAACATCATCAATTGGAGTGTTGAATTAGGGTTGTAAATGCCCTATTATCTTGCCAGGTGGAGACACTACTAGAGTGCTCCAAACACCTTCAATTGGAGTGTTGTATTAGGGTTCTAAATGCCATATTAGCTTGCCAGATAGGGACACTAGTATAGTGCTCCAAACACCATTAATTAGAGTGTTGTATTAGGGTTGTAAATGTCTTATTATCTAGCCATTTGGAGACATTACTAGAGTACTCCAAACACCTTTAATTGGAGTGTTATATTAGGGTTGTAAATGCTTTATTATCTTACAATAAAGGGACACTACAAGAGTGCTCCAAACAACTTCAGTTGGAGTGTTGTATTGGGGTTGTATATGTACTATTATCTTACCATCTGGAGACATTACAATAGTGATCCAAACAAGTTCAATTGGAGTGTTGTATTATGTAAACGCCCAATTATCTTCCAATATGGAAACACTACAAGAGTGCTCCAAACACTTTCAATTGGAGTGTTGTATTCGGGTTGTAAATGCCCAATTATATTTGCATGTTGACACAATACTAGAGTGCTCCAAACACCTTCAATTGGAGTGTTGTTTTAGGCTTGTAAATGCCATATTTTCTTGCTATATAGGGACACTATTAGAGTGCTCCAAACATCTTCAAATGGTGTGTTGTATTAGGGTTGTAAAATCCCTATTATCTTGCTATCTGAAGACACTACTAGAGTGCTCCAAACACCTTCAATTGGAGTGCTGTATTAGGTTTGTGAAGGCCACTTTCTCTTGCCATATAGAGACATTATTAGAGTGCACCAAGCACCATCAATTGGAGTATTGTATTAGAGTTGTAAATGCCTTATTATCTTGTCATTTAGAGACATTATTACAGTGCTCCAAACACCATCAATTGGAGTGTTTTTTTAGGGTTGTAGATGGCCTATTCTTTTCCCATGTTGGGACACTACAAGTGTGTTCCAAACATCTTCAATTCGAGAGTTGTCTTAGGGTTGTAAATGCCCTATTTTCTTACCATCTGGAGACGCTACTAGAGTGCTCCAACCACCTTCAATTGGAGTGTTCTATTGGGGTTGTAAATGCCCCTATTATCTAGCCATATAGAGACACTACTAGATTGCTCGAAACACTATCAATTGGAGTGGTGTATTTGGGTTGGAAATGTACTATTATCATTCCATTTGGAGACACTATTAGAGTGCTCCAAACACCTCGGAGTGTTGTATTAGGCTTGAAAATGCCCTATTATCTTGCCATATATGGACACTATTAGAGTGCACCAAACACTTTCAAATGAAGTGTTGTATTAGGGTTGCAAATTCCCTATTATCTTGCCATCTAGAGACATTACTAGAGTGCTCCAAACATCTTCAATTGGAGGGTTGTATTAGGGTTGTAAAGGCCACATTATCTAGAGATGTTACTAGAGTGCTCCAAACACCATCAATTGTTGGGTTGTATTAGAGTTGTAACTGCCCTATTATATTGCCGTATGAAGACACTACTAGAGGGCACCAAAACATCTTCAACTGGAGTGTTGTATTGGGGATGTAAACGCCCTACTATCGTGCCATGTGGAGACGTTAGTAGAGTTCTCCAAACATCTTCAATTGGATTGTTGTATTAGGGATGTAAATGCCCTATTATCTTGCCATGTGGATACATTACTAGGGTTCTCCAAACATCTTCAATTGGAGTGTTGCATTAGGGTTGTAAATGCCCTATTATCTTGCCATGTGGAGACATTACTAGAGTTCTCCAAACATCTTCAATTGGAGTGTTGTATTGGGGATGTAAATGCCCTACTATCTTGCCATCTGGAGACACTACTAGTGTGCTCCAAACACCTTAAATTGGAGTGTTGTTTTAGGCTTGTAAATGCTCTATTATCTTGCTATGTAGGGACACCACTAGAGTGCTCCAAACACCTTCAATTGGAGTGTTGTGTCAGGGTTCTAAATGCCCTGTTATCTTGTTATGTGGAGACACTAGTAGAGTGCTCCAAACACCTTCAATTGAAGTGTTGTATTAGGGTTTTAAATGTCTTATTATCTTGCCACATAGGGACGCTACTAGATTCCTCCAAACTCCATCAATTGGAGTGTTGTATTAGGGTTGTAAATGCCCTATTATCTTCCCATTTGTAGACACTACTATAGTGCTCCAAACACCTTCAATTGGAGTGTTGTATTAGGTTGTAAATGCTCTATTATCTTGCAGTACAAGGACACTACAAGAGTGCTACAAACACCTTCAATCGGAGTGTTGTATTACTCTTGGAAATGCCCTATTATCATGCCATCTGTAGACACTACTAGAGTCCTCCGAACACCTTCAATTGGAGTGTTGTGTCAGGGTTCTAAATGCCCTGTTATCTTGTTATGTGGAGACACTCCCATAGTGCTCCAAACACCTTCAATTAAAGTGTTGTATTAGGGTTTTAAATGTCTTATTATCTTGCCACATAGGGACGCTACTAGATTCCTCCAAACTCCACCAATTGGAGTGTTGTATTAGGGTTGTAAATGCTCTATTATCTTCCCATCCGTAGACACTACTATAGCACTCCAAACACCTTCAATTGGAGTGTTGTATTACGGTTGTAAATGCTCTATTATCTTGTAGTACAAGGACACTACAAGAGTGCTACAAACACCTTCAATCGGAGTGTTGTATTACTCTTGGAAATGCCCTATTATCATGCCATCTGTAGACACTACTAGAGTCCTCCGAACACCTTTAATTGGAGTGTTGTGTCAGGGTTCTAAATGTCCTGTTATCTTGTTATGTGGATACACTACCAGAGTGCTCCAAACACCTTCAATTGAAGTGTTGTATTAGGGTTGCAAATGTCTTATTATCTTGCCACGTGGGGACGCTACTAGATTCCTCCAAACTCCATCAATTGGAGTGTTGTATTAGGGTTGCAAATGCCCTATTATCTTTCCATCTGTAGACACTACTATAGTGCTCCAAACACCTTAAATTGGACTGTCGTATTTGGGTTGTAAATGTATTATCTTCCAGTACAGGGACACATGCTCCAAACACCTTCAATTGGAGTGTTGTATTTTGGTTATAAATGCTCTGTTATTTTGTCATATGGAAACACTGCTAGAGTGCTTCATACACCTTCAATTGAAGTGTTGTATTAGGGTTGTAAATGCCCTATTATCTTGCCATTTGTAGACACTACTATAATACTCCAAACAACTTTAATTGGAGTGTTATATTAGGGTTGTAAATGCTATATTATCTTGCCATATTGAGACGCTACTAGAGTGCTCCAAACCCCATAAATTGGAGTGTTGTATTAGGGTTGTAAATGACTTATTATCTTTTCATATAGGAACACTACTAGAGTGTTCCACACACTGTTAATTGCAGTATTGTATTAAGGTTGTAAATGCCATATTATCTTTCCATATAGAAAGACTACTAGAGTGCTCCAATACCATCAGTTAGAGTGTGTTGTATATTAGGGTTGTAAATGCCTTATTATCTTGCCATCTGGAGACACTGCAAAAGTGCTCCAAACACATTCAATTGAAGTGTGGTATTAGGGTTGTAAATAGCCTATTATCTTCCCAAATAGAAACACTACTAGATTTCTTCAAACACCTTCAATTAGATTGTTTTGGTGGGGTTGTAAATGCCCTATTATCTTGCCGTATGAAGACAATACTAGAGGGCTCCAAACACCATCAATTGGAGTGTTGTATTAGGGCTGTAAATACCCTATTATCTTGCCATGTGGAGACATTACTAGAGTGCTCCAAACACCTTCAATTGGAATGTTGTATTGGGGATGTAAATGCCCTACTATCTTGCCATCTGGAGGCACTACTAGAGTGCTCCAAACACCTTCAATTGGAGTGTTGTATTAGTGTTGTAAATGCTTTATTATCTTGCAATGTAGGGACACCACTAGAGTGCTCCAAAAACCTTCAATTGAAGTGTTGTAAATGTCTTATTATTTTGCCTTGTAGAGACGCTACTAGATTGCTCCAAACTCAATCAATTGGAGTGTTGTATAGGGTTGTAAATGCCCTATTATGTTACCATCTGTAGACACTACTATAGTGCTCCAAACACCTTCAATTAGAGTGTTGTATTAGGGTTGTATATGCTCTATTATCTTGCAGTACAGGGACACTACAAGATTGCTCCAAACACCTTCAATTGGAGTGTTGTATTTTTGTTATTAATGCCTATTATTTTGCCATATGGAGACATTACTAGAGTGCTCCGAACACCTTCAATTGTAGTGTTGTATTAGGGTTGTAAATGCCCTATTATCTTTCCATCTATATACACTACTAGAATGATCCAAACAACTTCAATTGGAGTGTTATATTAGGGTTTTAAATGCCATATTATCTTGTCATATAGAGACGCTACTTGAGTGCTCCAAACACCATTAATTGGAGTGTTTTATTAGGGTTGTAAATGCCTTATTATGTTTTCATATAGGAACACTATTAGAGTGCTCCGAACACCTTCAATTGTAGTATTGTATTAGGGTTGTAAATGCCCTATTATCTTGCTATCTAGAGACACTGCAAAAGTGCTCCAAACACCTTTAATTGAAGTGTTGTATTAGGGTTGCAAATACCCTATTATTTTCCCAAATTGAGGCACTACTAGATTTCTTCAAACACTTTCAATTGGATTGTTTTAGTGGGGTTGTAAATGCCCTATTATCTTGCCATATAGAGACAATACAAGAGTGCTTCAAACACCATTAATTGGAGTCATTGAAAATACATCAGGTCCATAACATCTATGTCGGCTTTTCTGTCTTAATGTATCTCAAATTATCTGCTTTTTAGATGATCCTTCTGAAAAAGAGAGAGAAATTCTAAAAAATAATATTTCTCTAGTCTAGTTACTTCGTTCTCTATTTTTATTTGTATGATCTTCAGGAAAAGAATTTAGTTTCTACCGAGCGGAATATAAATGCCCTATTATCTTGCCATCTGGAGACACTACTAGAGTGCTCCAATTGTCTAGCAATATAGGGACAATTATCTAGCAATATAGGGACACTACTAGAGTGCTCCAAACACCTTCAATTGGAGTGTTGTATTAGGGTTGTAAATGTCTTATTATCTTGCCATACAGAAACATTATTAGAATGCTTCAAACACCTTTAATTGGAGTGTTGTATTAGGGTTGTAAATGCCCTATTATTTTGCAATATAGGGACACTACTAGAGTGCTCCAAACACCTTTAATTAGAGTATTGTATTTGTTAGTATGTAATAATCTATAAGTCAATAATACGGTAATTTTATCATGAGGAGGGTTCAAATGCACCCAAATTTTTGTGCACCCAAATGCACCCTATATTTTAAATCTTTTTTCTTTGTTTTCAAAGTCCAAATAGTCAATCCGAACTGTTAGATGCGATCTATATATTAAGATGTGCTTGGAGACCAAATTTTACATTTTTTGGAATTTGTTTACTATTTATTAAGCCACTTTGAAAATTGCTGATTTTACATTTTCTAGACCATTGGATCAGCGATTTTTCAAAGTGGCTTAATAAATAGTAAGAAAATTCCAAAAAATGTAAAATTTAGTCTCCAAGCACATCTTAATATATAGATCTCATCTAACGATTCGGATTGACTATTCCTACTTTGAAAACAAAGAAAAAGTATAGGGTGCATTTGAACCCTCCTCTTTTATCATATATATTTTGTTCATGAATTGGATGATTAATCATTTTGTTGACTTGAGTATTATTGCGTTTATAAATTATTTCAAGTTCATGACATAAATTGTGAAACTTGATAATATAGATGATTTATGCTCTTAAAAGTGTCTAACCTAGGTAATTAGCAGGAACACTAATTGACCGCTACATTGTTAGTATGTGGATTATAAGATTGTTAAGTTTTATAGACCATAGACAAGAGATGTCATTTTAATCACATAGATACATGTTCTTGGAACATGGTCTTTGACAGACCTCGAATGAAATATTAAATAGAATTGTATTCGTGTAATTAATGCTTTCATTTAGTATTAACTTCTAAAGTATGAGGTATTCATCTTTCCTACATAAGAGATGTGTATGTGTGAGTGTTGTCTAACGTTGTCCATAAAAAGCAGCTGTAACGGTAGCACTTCGATATACATAACTTAAGCGGAGGAAGAGATGGTTTACCAAAATACCTATTGTCCCTCGTATCTCTACACGAGTTATAGTATCATTGGGCCCCTTGATAGAGTAAGAATTATCTGCTAGCGGTATGATTACAATAGTAATCATATTTGATAATCTACTCAAGATCAAGAAAAGATTAAGTTTGCAAGGATAACACACCCACTTTGAAACTGATCTGATAGCTATGAGACAAAAGAATTGATACAAGTAAAATAGTTTACTAGATCGTAATATTGTACAGTACAACATCATCTGTGTAATTGGATAGTCATGATGCATTCTGCCAGGTGCCTCTCATGATTTGTAGAAGTTAAAATAGTTTTGTTTGGTTTTTGAGGTTGTGTATAAAGTGCTGTAACTTTAGCCTTGGGCTTGTACTCCTCGGTTTGTCTGAGCTTCTCTTCATAGCTTCTAAGATGTGCAAACAGTTCCTCTAGTGTGAAGACTTGTACACCCAACAATACCTCTAGCGCACTTATCATTGATTCCCATCTAGGTTTCCTAAGCATAACTTCTAAAAGTTTTCCTCCAATCTTATTGCTAGAAAGAGGTTGACCAAGTTCTATGAATTCTTGTATTTGTAAAAGTCTGTTATAGGTGTCTTCTATAGTTTCACCACTTTCTACACATAAGGTTTCAAATTTAGTTTCTAAACCGACTAGTTTGGTTCGCTTTATTTGGTCATTACCGTCATATTTGGTTATAAGAGAATCCCATATCTCTTTAGCATTTGTAGCATTTGAGAACACAATCCATAGGATTCAGATCTGCTGAAATCTAAAAGGGATGAACAGTAACCCTGAAATTTCAAATCCAGCCGTTTAACTATTTTGAGATGCGTGCACAGAAAAAGTTGAACGGCTGGATTAGGAATTCCAGGAATTTCAGGGTTACTGTTTATCCCTTTTGGATTTCAGCAGATCCGAATCCCAATCCATAAGGATTCATGTACTGCTCTCATTATTGCATTCATGGCAAGATCATCAACCTTTTTGGCAAGTTTGGATTCGGTGGTAATTATGTTGGTAGTTGAGTTATAGACCGGTGTGAAGGTATTTTCTACGGCTTTCCATACTTCAATCAATTTCATATAGTTGGTCATAACCCTTTTCCAATAACTAAAGTTTTTGGTAGCATGAGTCAACATGGGAGGTTCTCTAACAAATTTTGGTATACGTAGTGTCATATCTAGGATCTAATACAATAATTAAATTAAGTGTATATTAATTTGATTTTCCTGCTCTAATACCACTTGTTGGTCCCATAGGCACCTAGAGGAGGGGTGAATAGGCCTTTTTTATATTTTTGGTCTAAGTAATAATAATTTATCGTGTCTATAAGTTATTCTTGATGGAAACTAGAATAACTTTCTCCTAAACTAAATGTAAAGTAATAGTAGAGTTTAGAGACACTTGACACGAGAGTTATTTTTGGAGTCCGGCACTAACGTCTATGTCTCCGGGGCTCGTGACCTTCTTGATGGTGCGCCTTTCTTGACCCAATGAGAAAGGAGTACAAGGTGGAACTGGTGAGCCCTAACATTCTTCTGGGAAGTCACACGACCCTACCAGAACAACCCGAGTCGCATTGACTTCAAGGATTGCAAGATGAGCACAAAGCTCGAAGTAGTAAATGATTCGATCATGTAGGATCACTCTAGGAGTTGGTTGCTTGATTGAATAAGCCTGAGATTGATTGTGTATATTGAAGTTGAAGTGCACAAGCAACAATAGCTTTCTCTAGATCTGTAAGTACAAAATATTAAAGTTAGAGGCGGCTAGAGTGATACTCCAAACCTTGGTATAGCTTCTATTTATAGAGAGTTGATAAAAAGAAAGTAAGTGGTGCTGGCCGTTGTAACGGTACAGGGGACTGTTACAACGATAGGTCAATCAGAGTAGTTTGGAGTGTAACAGTGGTCACTGTTGATAATGATAGATGACCATTACAATGGTTCCCACCACGAAAATTCTCTGGAAGGATTAGCGTTCGGTGACGCTAAATCCTATTTTATGCGTCACGGGATTTGTACAGGATTTATTTATTCTGTTATCACGGTCACTGGACCGTGACAACTATTGGCCTCACTTAGGTCAATCTCAAGCTTATCTTACCAATCTTACATATACATTATCCTTAATCTTGAATTAATGCTTTTGTTATCCAGTGCTTGTGCCTTCATGATTACATCCATGATATTATATTGCAGTGTATTAATTCATCATTGATGTGTAATTACTATTCCTTCACTTGCCATGAACCTGCACAGGTACTCAAGAGGAAAACTATAAAATGCAATTATGTATGCTTTGCAAATCTAGTCAAATAGATAAGTCGATAGCTCCCAAAAGCCAACATTATATTGCTACAAAGACCTTCAATTTGAGTGTTGTAATAAGGTTGCTACTACTCTCTTCTATTAGTATATAAAGACACTACTAGATTGCTACAAAGACCTTCGATTGGAGCATTGTATTTGGGTTGCAGCTACCCACATCTCTTGCCAGTTGGAGACAATACTAGAGTGCTGCAAAGACATTCAATTGGAGCATTGTATTAGGTGGAAACTACTTTCATTCTTTGCCATTTGAAGACACTATGAGAGTGCTACAATGACCCTCTTCTCTTACCAGCTGAAGATACTAATAAGGTGCTGTAAAGGTCTTTAATTGGAGTGTTGTATTAGGATTGAAACCACCATCTTCTCTTGCCATATGGAGACAATACCAGTGTGCTGCAAAGGACTTCAATTGGAGTGTTTTATTGGGGTGGCAACCACCTTCTTCTCTTGTCATATGAAGACACAACTAGAGTGCTGCATACTCTTTCAATTGGAGTGTTGTAATAGGGTTGCAACCATCCTCTTCTCTTGACATATGGAAATACTACTAGTGTGCTAAAAAAACCTTCAATTGTAGTGTTGTATTAAAGTTGCAATTACCCACTTCTCTTGCTGTATGCATAGACTATAGTGCTATAAAGACCTTTAATTGGAGTGTTGTATTAGGGTTACAACCGCCCCTTCACTTGCCATATGGAGACATTATTAGTGTGCTACAAAAACCTTCAATTGGAGTGTTGTATTAGGGTTGCATCTACCCTCTTCCTATGCTATTTGGGGACCTTACTAGAGTGTCGCAAAGAACTTCATTGGAGTGTTGTATTAGGATTGCCACTACCGTCTTTCCTTGTCATTTGGAGACACTACTAGAATGCTGCAAAGACCTTCAATTTGAATGTTGTATTAGGGTTGCAACTACTATCTTCTTTTGCCGTATGAAAACACTATTAGATTGTTGCAAACACCATTAATTGGAGTGTTGTATTAGGGTTGCAATCACCCTCTTCTCTTGCCATCTGGAGGTATTATTAGGCTACTACAAAAGCCTTAAATTGGAGTGTTGTATTGGGGGTTGCAACCACCCTCTTTTCTTGTAATCTGGAGACACAACTAGAGTGCGGCAAACTCCTTCAACTAGAGTGTTGTAATAGGGTTGCAAATACCATTAATTAAAGCAAACTCTACTAGATTATTAGAAACACCATTAATTGGAGTAGTGTATTAGGGTAGCAACTATCCTCTTCTCTTGCCATCTGGAGACACTACTAAGTTGTGTTTTACTCTAAAAATGTGATGCTTAAACAAATTGACTTCATACAACTCAATTGTTCGAGGCATGTCTAAAACAACATCCATGATTCAAGAAAAAAAAAAAAAGGGATTTGGTACAATGCATCAAAAGAAAATATATAAAAAAAAACAAGGAAAATATGCGAGACCGATGGTAAATTATAAAAAATAAATCACCTCTCAAACCGCTCTAACCTACCCTTCAAAATAACATTCTTAAAACAAAAATTAATAACAATAAAAATGAAAAATATATATATATATATAGGACGTGGCTACGGTGCTATTGGTAGCTAAGAGGCCTCCATGCTACGGCTCGGATTTTGAGTTTTCAAAATCTTAATGGTCGATCCGAACCGTTCATCTTGTTCTCCATATTAATATGTGCTTGGAAACCAAATTTTACATTTTTCTGAATTTTTTTACTATTTATTAAGCCACTTTGAAAACCCCTGATCCAACGGTGGCTTAACCCAACAGTAAAACCAGAAACTACCGTTGGATCAGCTGTTTTTAAAGTGGCTTAATAAATAGTAAAAAAATTCAGAAAAATGTAAAATTTGGTCTCCAAGCACATATTAATATGGAGAACAAGATGAACGGTTCGGATCGACCGTTAGGATTTTGAAAACTCGAAATCCGAGCCGTAGCACAGAGGCCTCTTAGCTACCCATAGCATATTAGCCAAAACCTATATATATATATATGTTTTCTTGGTGCGAATTCAGCTCCTTTTGAATCAAGGTCTTCACTTACGTTAATTCAATTAAAGGCTAAATAGAAATCTTTGAATAAAGTCAGACAAGCCTGCTCGGTTTAAGATGGGCCGCATCATAACGCGCGCTACCAATTTCTGCCATATTTATTTTGGCCCGTTAAGTCTTCAACCCATTTAGTGCACAATTTGTAACATTAATGATATTTTTTTCACGCTAACTACGTGGTAAAACTGATGATGAGTTTAATATCCAATCACCAATAAAGTATATTGATCCTTCTTGCTACAACCGCTCCCTGAGCAATATATCTTGCCAAAAATTACTCAACAGTAAATATCAATGCTTGACAATCTTTAGCCATAAATTATACAAATACTAATTGATTCACTAGAACTTGTGCATTCCAGTCCACATGTGCATACAAATCTAAGTCATAAGCATGATGTTCAATAAAAAAAAAGAAGAAGTCAGCAATGAAAATAACATTTGATAAAATAAAAAAATAAAAAAAAGGGGACACCACACGTTATAGTGCTTA
This sequence comes from Carex pumila, assembly GCA_033356055.1. NCBI lineage: Eukaryota > Viridiplantae > Streptophyta > Magnoliopsida > Poales > Cyperaceae > Carex > Carex pumila. The sequence goes on from JARJHM010000815.1 coordinate 71,562, forward strand.
TTTATGTTTGCATGTGCCAATGTCAAAACATTAATTTAAATTAAATTATAATTCTCTAATAAATTTGAGATCAGCAAAATAGACGATGTTAACGGTACAAACAAAAAAGGTGTTAATTTATGTATCATTATAATAAGTTCCAAGTACACTGAATCTAATAGTGATGCACGAAATTCTCATTGGCTTAAATCACTCCTTTAGCGACAGATTTTGCTCAAATTGCTCAAGGCTTGATGCCTCAAAGGTGGTCATAATTGTCAAAATATTTATACGTGTTTGATTCTGTCAATATATAAATGTAAAAAAAAAAAAAAAAACTGAAGCGAATATAAGGAGCACAATAGGTCGGCAACCATATCTTTTGAAAATACACCGTCGTAACATTGATCCAGCAATATTTGATTAAAAGCTGCTGGGTTGGCTGATTTAATGGGAAATAATTGCAGCATGATTTCTGGGCAACAAAGGCGTCTTCCTCCTGCACTATAAAAGGACAAGCAAAGAATACACAGAGACAAGGGGAGACAGAGAGAGGAGCCGGAACTATACTCAATTTATAACATAAACTTTTGAGTATTGGGAGAGATCAACGAAAGAAATAAACAGTGAAATAATTGAGAGGAAAAAATATATACCAGTTTTCCCAGCTGCAGAGAAGAAAAGGTAAAGAAAAGAGTACAGTTTTGCATTGTTGGTGAAATAGCTACCCGATATCCGATCCCCTTATTCATTTTCTTTTTTCATATCTTTATGAAAGTATTTTTAAACAAAAATCACAACACGTTTGGAATAATTCACCGCTACTCCTGAACTCGAAGCACTCGGTGCGCATAGGGTGCCGGTTGGGCAAAACTACATAAACACTCGCTACCATCGAACTTGAAGCACTTAGTGCGCGTAGTGTGCTAGTGGAGTGATTCAATGGGCCTGAAGTACTTAGTGCGTGTAGGATGCCAACAATGAAAAAAAAAAGATCTGAAACACTCAGTGCATGTAGGATGTCACAATCATACTAATGACGAGTGCGAATGATGCAGAAATGCTGTCAAAATTCTCTCTTAATTAGATATGAAAAATTATATTCGATTAAATCAAATTGAACCGAAATGCTGTCGAAATTTCATATAAAAAAATGCACAGCTTGAAAAAGAAATATGACAAAGTGAATGGAGTAAAAAAAAATATATATATATAGACAAAATAGAACAAGTGGGCAAAATGAAAGGAGATATTGATGTACACCATTATACAACAGTGATATACATAATACAAAAGAGAAGTATTCTCACTGTTATTTAACAGTAGTGTATACGAAACAAAATAAAGGAGATGCATAAATTGAATAATTAGTGATCAATTTAAGCACATGAATAAGGGATATCAAGGCACAATCCTCTTGAGAAGAGATTATGATCTTCTGCCGAAATATTTATGCCACAATCCAAACTCACTTTGATAATCAATCTATCTTATTATTGCTCAATCCTAAGCCAAATGAGTCTATCCCCGTACGAATCGCAACCTAGCGCGTTCATCTACAACCAAAACCGAACCTATAGTAAACCATGACAAACCATGCCAAAAACTACCCAAACTCAAACCAAACCCATATAAAATACGAAGCCCTACCAAATAAACCAAACCTATACTCAAATAAAGAGTCAAACAAACTCAAAGCAAGCCAAAACTAACCAAATAAGCCAAATCACAATCAAGACCAAGCAAACCCGAGCCTAAATAAGATCCAAATAAAACCAAGACAAAATCAAAGTCCAAACAAGACCAAGCATAAACATAAACCAAACACAAATAAACCTGATGAATCGAAGTAAACTCAAGTCAAATTCAAAGACTTTCATGCCAACCCAAATAAAGGCTTCCACGCCACCCAAATACAAAAACTTTCATGCTACTTCAAATAAAGGCTTCCACACCATTCAAATCCAAAAACTTTTATGCCAACTCAAATAAAGGGCTTCCACGCCACCCAAATACAAAGGCTTCAATGCCACTCCAAATAAAGGCTTCCACGCCACCCGAATCCAAAGGCTCTTACGCCAACCCAAATAAAGGCTTCCACGCCATCCGAATAAAAGATTCCACACCAACTCGAATAAAGGCTTCCACGCCATCCAAACTAAAGGCTTCCATGCCACCCAAACAAATGCTTCCACACCAACCCAAATTAAAGGCTTCCACGCCAACCCAAAATAAAGGTTTCCACGCCAACCCAAAATAAAGGCTTTTACGCCATCCAAATACAAAAGCTTTCACGTCAACCCAAGTCAAAGGCTACCACGCCATCCAAACAAAAGACTTCCATGCCACCCTGACAATACATAAATTCAGCTAAAACCCTTGCATGTAACATGCACCCCAAGGAAAGGAAAACCCTATAGAAGCCACGGGCACATGATACACCCTGGTCTAAACCCTCTGCGCTAGTCTGACCCGTAGGTTGTCAAAGTGTTCCAGACACCCACTCAAGTAGTCCGGTGTCGCCCATGACATATATGTTCAGCTAAAGTCCATGTATGAAACAGGCACCCCAAACAAAAGTCCTAGAAAATCCTAAGCACCCTCAAATCAGCTAAAGCCCTTATATGAAACAGGCACCCCCAAATTAAACAAACGTCCTAGAAAATCCTAGGCATACACCATTAGTATGCCCCCAGGGGTTGAATCAGTACTACCCCTTTGATTCAGTATCACCCTCTCTTCTTAATTGTACTTTCGATACCCTACCCTAATTGTGTCATTTCGTATAGCCCTTTAATTGGAGGTTCCTGGGTACCCAGGATAATTAATGGCAGGGGCTTGCACCTACCGAAAGGAAAAGAATCCTCACAATCAAATAATAAGCTTCCTCAATCTTACCTACTCAAGGGAGGGAGTGTATCTGCAGAGACGTTCGCGTTGGTCTACACCAAAATAACAGGCCGACAAAAATGCCTCAACAACTTGCTACAAAGGCCTTAAATTGGAGTTGTATTGGGGTTGCAACCACTCTTTTCTCTTGTTATCTAGAGACACAACTAGACTGCGACAAACTCCTTCAATTGGAGTGTTGTATTAGGGTTGCAATTATTTTCATTCTCTTGCCATATGGACAAAAATGCCTCAACAAGTTGCTACAAAGGCCTTAAATTGGAGTTGTATTGGGGTTGCAACCACCATTTTCTCTTTCCATCTAGAGACACAACTAGACTGCGGCAAACTCCTTCAATTGGAGTGTTGTATTAGGGTTGCAATTATTTTATTCTCTTGCCATATGGAGACACTACTAGTGTGCCACAAATATATTCAATTAGAGTGTTGTATTAGCGTTGCAACTACCACCTTCCCGTAACATTTGGGGACAATACTGGGGTGCTTCAAAGACCTTCAATTGGAGTATTGTATTAGGATTACAACTACCATCTTCTCTTGACATCTGATGATACAACTAGAATACTGAATAGACCTTAAATTGGAGTGCTATATTAGAGTTGCAATTACCCTTGTCTCTTGTCATATGAAGACACTACTAGAGTGCTACAAAGACATTCAATTGGAGCATTGTATTAGTGTTGCAATTACCTTCTTCTTTTTTCATATAGAGACACTAATAGTGTACTGTAAAGACTTTCAATCGAAATGTTGTATTAGGGTTACAACTAGCCTCTTCTCTTGCCATATGGAGACACTACTAGTGTACTACAAATAACTTCAATTGTAGTGTTGTATTAGGGTTGCAGTGAAAGATTTCATGATGCGGCAAGCTAATAAATTCAAAAAATTTGATCTTCTTACAAGCATCTATGGATCTACTTTATTATGCTAATTTTATTAAAGCAATTCAAATGTATGCAAATGGATATCTACTCATTCATTCATCACAAATCTATTTACTAAAGGTGATTTGGATATACCTTTACCAAATGTCAATTTGGTAAATAGAGAGAAGTCGAATTCTCTTCTAGATCTCTTGGATACCTTTGTTTATCAAAACGGCCTCCTAGTGTTCACTTTGAACTAAATAAGGATTAGAAAGACCTTACTAGATGTCTTAATCTAATCTAAGTTTAGAACATAGTTAATAACCCTTCTTGTTCTTCTAATAATTCTTCATTAGAGAAACCAATAATATGAGAGGAAGAGAGGTGGCGGCTAAAAGGGAGAAGAAGAGAATGAAATAAATTTTCAGAAAATTGCTTTCTTGCATCCTTTTTTTTAATACATTCTCTACCTCTCCTTATATACAAATATACTAGGGTTTCCATTGTGTAACATTCCTAGTATAATTCTCTTTATTAAAAGAGACAACCCTAGCCGCTGCTACAGTACGCGCTACAGTACCAGCCTCAACTCATATTCATTTTGGGTTTTAATAAACTTATGTTATAACGATGTTTTGCACATTATTAATTATGTGTCGTGTATATTATACTATATAATATGTATCATAGTATACTAAATAATATACATCCATACTTCTCATAAATTTATCTTCATTCTAAGCAGTCATGATATTTATTTATCACATATATATTATTTCATGTCATATGAAACAATATACATCATATAAATAAAATATCCTTCTTATTTCTCGTTCAGTTGGTGTGACCTATATGGAGGATTTGTGTTATGTTGGCAACGTCATAAAATATTTTATTACCATAAACTATAAGCGGTATTTTAGCTATACATTATAGTTACCCAAATAACATAGATGTAAAATATTATTTTTATAATACATGATCCTTTAAAGTAACGTTACAAATAACATTACTTGTGTCTATTCCTTGCCACATGATATTATGAATAATATACAAAGTCGGACTGTGTCATCTTTGTATTATATTCGTTTATGGGTCTCTTAAGTAAATTATAAATATATAACTGCACTTCAGTTATATTGCATGCATTATAATTCTACTTTATTAAGGGGCCCATAAAATATCATCACTCATTATAAATGAGGGGCAATGATACTATTGACATATAACTTTCTCCCACACAAGTTATATACAGGGAACTAATATTTTTATCACCACTTATGATAAGCAGCTTTTAATACTAATTACATTATATACTTCTCATGTGAAAAAATAAATACATCTCATATCTTAGAATTCCGAAACACAATGAAAATATTAATGACACTAACATAACTCATATAATATTTTCATTTATTAGGTCTGTTCAATATATGAAACCTTTCATATACTCATGTTATTAAACGATAAGTATTTATCAACATTTATAAAACTACAATGTACTTTAATCAACATGACAAACTTATCATGGTATATTAGTGTTCCATGCTAATAACCAAGTTTGTGAACATTTTAGATATTTATGTTTGTCATCATATAGAGTTTTATGGTTCAAGACCAATAGCATCTTCTTTAACACTTCTATAGATAAATATAAATTTCATGGAACAAAATGCATGTAATATCCAATTCATAAATATAGCATGTAAAAGTGATCAACATAAGATAACTTTTAAAACACATATCTAACATGCAGTTACCTTCTTCTCTTGTCATATGCAGACACCACCAGAGTGTTAGAAAGACCTTTAATTTGAGTGTTGTTATAAGGTTACAACCACCCTCTTTTCTTGTCATATGGAGATATTACTAATGTGCTGCAAATACATTTAATTGGAATGTTGAATTAGGATTGCAAATACCTTCTTACCTTACCATCCGGAGACAATACTAGTGTGCTGCTAACACCTTCAATTGAAGCGTTGTAATTCGGTGTCACCAAAAAAGTATAATTGGATCCCTCCTCTAAAAAATTCAGATTTTATATTTTAACACCCTCAATCTAAATTTTTAGTTCTGCCCTAGCAAAGGAGGCGCGGAGCCCGGTCTCAGAAACCGGAAGAACAAAATGCAAAAAGGGAAAATAGAGGACCGCGAAAGAAAAGAAGAAAAAAGAATTGGGCCGAAGGATGGGTTTAAGGACAAAAGAAACTAGAGTACTGGTCCAAGAAACAAGATAGCCCGGGAAAAAGTAAGGAAAAGGGGCAGAAGAAAAAATTCTGGTGGGCTGAAATTTGTTATTATAACTATTATTCTTATTAAAGTTCAGATATAAAGATGTATAATTATGATAATATATATTTAAAAGAAATAACGACTAAGACTGTTCATACATTTGATGCAGTAGATACTCATGCACATATTTTACAGTACCGACGGTATGATGGCACAATTTGACATTTAACAAAATGAATAATATGCACATAACGAGTGACCACAAGTTTTGCACCTTCTATGTTCGATTGATAGATAACCAGATTTTTATTTTAATATCGCATGACAACTTACCACATCTCTGTGTGCATATTTTGTAACCTAAGCATATTTCTAATTTTTTTCTAAATTTCTAAATTTACATGTTTTTCCGAAGATGAGAATTCAAATGCATTCATTTTTTTGTGCCTCTACTATGCCTCCATTTTTTAAAACTTTAATAACTCAAAATTTAAAACTTGAAAGCCAAAATAAAACCGTTAAATGTGACCTATGTTATTTCAATTTTGTAGATATGTCAAAATAAAAAATTATCACATTTCAATTTTTTTTTATGCAAATCAATTAAGTTGAAAAATCAACATCTAGAAATTATCCACATTAGTACGTTTTTTACAAGCTCTTAATGGCAACAAAAAATAAAATTAAAATATCATAATTTTTTACATGTACATAGATGAAATAATGTAGATAATATCCAACGGTTTTATTTTTTATTTTTAAGTTTTAAAAAATGAAGGCATAAAAATGGAGGCATTTACCACAGAAATTGTCGACTAAATTGTTATGAATAAAATATTAATGTGGATGTCCATAACTCCCAACATTCATTCTCCACTATCCCCACTACTATTGGAATTCATATTCCACTACTATTGGAATTAATTTTCCCATTTATTCTTGTAATTAATTTAGATGGTTTTTCATTCACAATTTGTAGCCTATAAATAGAGTCTTTGTAATATTGTATTGTACACATATAATAAATATATAAATAAAGAGATTGTCATCTTTTTCCTCTCTATTTTGTTTATTCTTCTTATGCTTGTTTATATTTATTTTATAACACGTTATCAGCACGAGAGCTCTACTAGTTGAAGATTCGAGGTAATTTTAATAACTTTTATTTCAATTTCATTTATATAAATAATACTTCCTAGTAATTGCTAAATGAAATAAGTTATCAATTTATTTATATTTATTTTGAGATGTTTAGTATGATTCATATAATTTTATATGAAGTGCATTTTTTTATTTAATATTCCCGAAGAAGATTTAAAAAAAAAATCTTCCCAAAGAAGATTTAAAAGAAAAATCTTCTTGAAGAAGATTTATATCATGTACAAATATTGTATAGTGGTTCATATTTTTTTTTGCTTCAATAATAAAGTCTTCTTGAAGAAGATTTCAAGAAATTTTATATGATTTGAAAATTTTATATCATGTTCATATTAATTTTTGTTTTTCAATAATTTATTTTCTGGAAGAAGATTTCAGAAAAAAAACGAAAAAATATTTCAAGTAATCTTCTTGAAGAAGATTTATGTGGCTCACAAAAATTAATATGAGAAGATTTCAATATATCTTCTAGAAGAAGATTTCAACAAGGTTTATATGACGTGTAATTTTTTTTAATGATGGAATATTCTCGAAGAAGATTCAAGAAATATTCTGAGTTTATATATTATCTTTTACATTACATTATATGGCCCGAAGCCATCTAATTACATTGTTATGTTAATTAATGGTCCGAAGCCATATGAATATAAATTATGAAATTGGCTCGAAGCTATTTCATCAATTTTATCAATTGACTTGATATATGATGTTGAATTTTTTATAATGATGTAATCTTCATGAAGAAGATTCAATAAATATTTCAAGTGAGTATATTATCTATTTATGTTTGAACAAAATAATGAGTTGTTGAGTAAAATATTCTAACGGGTTATGTTTCATTTCTTGAAATGAATGAAGCAATATATAACAATATTATTTTTGGACAAATTCGTGAGCATGGACAATATCAAAGTTATTATCATAATGATTATTTCTAAAATACACATTTTCACCAGAAGTGAAAAGATGACGAAGAAAATAATATGATAATGATTTATGGACAAACTCTTAGATATAGATGTGGCAATGAAGAAAAGATTCATCATTTCACTAGAAGTGGAAACACAATGAACAAAAAATATTAACACAGTACATTATGTTAACGAAATGGACTGAAGCCATATGAACAGTGTGTACCGAAGTTAATGTTATCTTTATTTTATATTAATATCAAATAGCCTGAAGCTATCTGTTAATTAAACATAATTTTTAGTGCAATATTTTAGTGGTCCTGAAGTACCTGTTGGCCTAAAGCTTGAAGTACCATGTATTTTATATTAAGAACTATTTTATATTGTACTAATGAAATGGCCTGAAGCCTAAAGCTATCTTTATTTTATATTAAGATACATTAAATCTGTTGGTCTCATGTATTTTAGTGGTGAATAGAAAATATATACGTTTATCAGTTTTTTTTTCTTTGATTTTCAGTAAATTAGTGTGTGTGTGTATTATTCCAATAGTACAATAAATTATTTATTGCGCATTTATTGTTTTAAAATATGTATAACTTTGAAATAAAAGATATTCAATACTTTTGAAGGATAGAATAGCTTTATTTTGACTGGTATATGTTCAAATCCGTTGACCTAGACCCTATAATAGTGTTGTGATTTGGGGATTTAATTGATCACGACAAGCCTTAATTGGTAATTATTTACATATTTTTATCCAGTTTTTTTTGTTGCTCAATTTTCATTAAGTGTATCCATAATTGTATTTATTTTATTTAAGTAATTTAAGAATTCAATATTAGTACTATTTTGGGTAGTACAAAATTGATTGAATGCTTCCGAAGAGCTACCTTGTTGTTACATGGAGGAACACAAATTTATATTGATGATTCATTATATTCTTCTAAAGTCTCAAATAAATTTGTTAAGTTTTAAGGATATCCGCCGAAATGAATATCATGTTGAGACAATCAGTGAAAAAGATATTGAATATCTTGTTGTTAGCTTAATTACAGATGAAAAATACATATTGAAAAAAAAATTCCTATATTTTCCTCCGACTTGTACTACACATATATTAATACAATTAAAGCGCATGTTATTGTAAACCAGAAGTTTACATACAAGAATATGTTTATAGTTTGGCATGACCGTTTGGGCCATTCCGGATCAAAAAATATGCGAAAAATAATAGAGAATTAATGTGAACATTCATTAAAGAACCAGAAGATTATTTAATCTGATGAATTTTTTTATGTGTTGATTTTATTTCTAGAACGTATACAATGTGATATTTGTGGAACATTATATCTAACATGTGAACCATTTGAATATGTTATAGTTATAATTGATGCATCAATAAGATGATCACATGTATGTTTATCATCAAATCATAACCTGACGTTTGCGATATTACTTGCTCAATTTATTTGATTAAGAAAATACGTCTAGACAATGCCAAAATTAATATTGAATATCCTATAGATGTTCCTATATCAAAAGAAGATATGATATTTTTAATGCAACAACACTAATTCGCATTATGCCAACAGGTTATTATAAAACTTCCCCTTTATATTTGATTTTTGATCACATATCTAACATTTCCCATATAAGAATTTTTTAATGTGCAATATATATTCTAATTGCTCCACTACAACGCACTAAAATGGGACATCAAAGAAAGTTGAGAATTTATATTGAATTTGAATCTTCATATATAATAGGTATCTAGAACCATTGATGGGAGATTTATTCAGGACTAGTTTTGCTGATTGTCATGAATCAATATTCTCAACTTAGGGGGAGAAAATAATCAGCTGGGAAAAGATATTAGTTGGAATGAATTATCATTGTCCAATTTTGATCCTCATACTAAAGAACGTGAACTAAATATTCAAAAGATAATTCATTTGCAAAGATTAGTGAATCAATTGCCAGACACATTCACAGACTCAAAGAAAAGTGATCAAATCACATGTACCAGCTGCTAATGCTCCAATTAAAGTCGGTGTCCCTATTGGACAGACTAATTATAATACGCATGAAGCGTGGAAAAAGAATCAGTTCCAAATATTAAAAAAGATAAAATCCTCAAAAAAGAAAAAGAGCAAAGAACGAAAATGGTCAAGTTGAGGATATGATAATTTCAGATAAAACTCCAGAAGAGAATAAAATTATAAGTAATATTGGAGTTCTAGCAAAAACTCAGGTATCTGAAATTTATAAAAATAAAGAGATCTCGATAAATTATATCATGAATGAAATAAGATGGAACCGAGATGAAATTGATATCAATAATATTTTTGTATATAATATAGCGCTAAACATAATAAATATTGAGTATCATGACTAGAATTCTATTAAAGAATGTCGACAAATGAATGATTGGCCAAAATAGAAAGGTGCAATTGAGGTAGAGGTAAACTCTCTTGAAAAATGAGAAGTTTTTGGACCTGTAATCCTTATACCTCAAAGTATAAAACTAGTAGGATATAAATGAATATTTATGAGAAAATAAAATGAGAAAGGTGAAATTTTGAGATATACTCATCTGTGGTGGATGCAACAACTTTTTGATATATAATTAGTTTGGCAGTCCATGAAGGACTTAATTTGCACCTAATGGATATTGTTACAGCATATTTAAATGGCTCGCTTGATAATTATTTTTATATAAAAATATCTGAAGGATTTAAGATACTTGAAGCATGTAATTTAGGTTCACAATAACATTATTCAGTTAAATTGAATAAATTTTTATAACGATTAAAGCAATATGGACTCATATGCTATAATCGTTTAAGTGAATATGTATTGAAACATGAATATAAGAATAATACGACCTGTTCATGTATTTTCATGAAAATATATAGAAATGATCTTGTATAAGTTGACGATCTAAGTATCATTGGAACTTCTGAAGAGCTTTCAAAATAATAAATTATTTAAATGAAGAATTTAAGATTAAAGATCTTGGAAGAACAAAATTTTGCATTGGATTGCAAATTGAACATTTAAAAATGATATTTTTATGCATCAAGAAAATTATATTGCAAGAGTGCTGAAATAATTTTATATGAATAAATAACATTCATTAAGCACTCCGATGGTTGTAAGATCATTAAATGTGAATAAAGATCGTTTAGACCTTGAGAAAATGATGAATAACTATTTGATCCTGAAGTACCATATCATAGTGCAATATGAGCACTTATATATCTTGATGAACTAGATGTATCATTTGATGTAAATTTAGCAAGATATAGTTCTTCTTCCATGCGAAGATATTGGGATATAATTAAACATATACTTCGCAACCTATGAGAAAATTTAGCAATACACAAAAGCAAGCCGAGTATGTATTTGGTTAAGATCTATGATTCAACATATTTGTCAGACATGCAGCTTGTCTTTTAGAGAAATTATCCTAACGATCATATATAAATATAATATTGTATGTATTGCTCAATGAAAAGAATGATACAAAACATATCTTACCAAAATTCTTTTTTACACATGATCTCCAAAAGAATAATGTTATTAATGTTCAACAAATCCGTTCAAGTGAAAAATCCAACAGATTTATTCACTAAGGCACTTCCTACTGCAATATTCAGAAAACTAGTTCGTAATATTGGAGTTTGCCGAATTAAAGATCTTGACTGATGCTGTCATGAGGGGGAGTTAATATGCACTATATTTTCCTTAACCATGGTTTTTCCCACTGGGTTTTGTTGATAAGACTGTAGTTGCGTATTTAGAAGAATATTGTACTCTTTTTCTTTCACTAATTTTTTATCCCGTAGGTTTTTTCTAGTAAGGTTTTAATGAGGCATATTCTTATGTAATTGATATCCAAGGGAGAGTGTTATGAATAAAATATTAATGTGGATGTCCATAACTCCCAACATTCATTCTCCACTATCCCCACTACTATTGGAATTCATATCCCACTACTATTGGAATTAATTTTTTCATTTATTCTTGTAATTAATTTAGATGGTTTTTCATTCACAATTTGTGACCTATAAATAGAGCGTTTGTAATCTTATATTGTACACACATGAGAAATATATAAATAAAGAGATTGTCAGAGATTGTCATCTTTTTTCTCTCTATTTTATTTATTCTTCTTATGCTTGTTTATATTTATTTTATAACATAAATAATATTATTTTCCAAATAATTAATGAAATCTCATTTGTAAGACAATGGAACATGCGCTGCAGAATAACAGGCCGGATCAACGCCCATCCCGTCAGCTAATATTAAAATATGTTAAATATGCAAACTAGTTACCGTTATTGTATCATAATCCCAAAGCACTTCATAAAAATAATAATAAAAGAATTCAGTATTTGAAGTTAGTAAATGGGGCCTTTCCATTGTTCTTCTCTCTCATTATCTACGTATTTATTTAATTGCCACTTGAGCCCCTCAGATTTATATTTTATAGAAAGAAGAAAAAAAATGTAAACAACTTGAAGAATACGAAAGTAAAAAAGAAAAAAAATTAATAAATACTATTGCTGGGTGGACTCCTTGCTGCGTCCTCCCCAGAAAGAAAGAAAAAGAAAAAAAAAATTTCGAAAACGAAAAGTAACCAACTTTTCTCCCTTTTTTTTTTCCTTCGAAATTTACATTGAACCCCCTCATTTTGAGCTCCGCTCTTAAATATGCCCCTATTTGTGTCGGTTCAAATCTGAATCACGAGCACGTGAGCCTGCCTATTTCCTTCTTTGATTTTGTGAGAACTGTTGTGGTGTGGGCCTCGGTGTGTGGAGATGCCACAACATGATCAAAGAACAGTCAGAAGGAACACCTTTTAGCTTCGTCCCATCTTCTAGGACCACCTCCTGTACAAACTTTATTGAATCCTGAAATTTGCCATGACCAATCAAAAGTTGTTTATCAGTGCCTATTCATTCCAATGTTTTATTCTATTCTAATAGCAGTACCAGTAAATGCAATCGTTTCTCAATAAATAATCTGCCACGTTAAATTGGTGAAAGATCTACTTGTAATTTGTAAATGACATATCAGAGAGCTAGGGCATTAATAATTGATGTTTAGATGACACCAAAAGAATGCGACAAACTATTTGCCTAAATAGAATTATATTTATGAAAACAGGTAAAATTTAAAACAAACGATTCCCCCCTCCATAACTGGATAAAAATAAGGTACTCGGGACTAGTAGCTACCAGTAACCTATCAGAAAATGAAAGCTAAAAAGTAAAACAAAGATTGATTAGAATCCAAGAAAGCTAGTAAGGTTGTTGAAACAAACTCCTCTGCAAACCAACCAATTTAATGTCCAAACAATGGGAGGTCCCAAAAATGAATGGGTCCCCATGCAAAGTTTAGCGTTTGGTAGGATGTCAAGCTGGGACAGCTAAGAAGGTTAGATTGATGTTTCGGTGCATAAATTTAAAGAAAGTTAATTATTGAGCTTAAAAGTAAATATTCCCTATTAAAATTAAAAAAATTCCCTAGTCTTTCTTCCAGATTATGGACTTTGTTTTCCAATAAATTAAACAATACTCCATCAGCACTTTTCCTATCCCAAATTCCCAAGTCCCCAATTGTACAGTTATTCAATGTACTAAACAGAATATCAACTGGTACAGTTTAGTTCTCTTCAAAAATTGGGCAATATTTACTTTCATCCAAGGATAGAGATTGGAGATACATAATTGGCAAAATGCTAGGAAACATCTAACATATATTGAGTTAAATACAAACTTCAAGTAATTGACCAATTGTTTTAATATTTTGGGTAGTTTATTCCTTTTCTTAGCAGTTGTGCTAACAAGAGAAGCGAATAGGAAAATGTGTAGAAATTTGAAGAAATGAACCAAAAAGGAATAAAAAGGGAAGAACTCACCCTGCAATTAACCCTATTACAAGTGTACTCTGTTACTTTCACAGATTTAATTCATGACAAACAATTATCTATTTCTATACTCTAAACTCAGAAAAAGAAATTCCATAGTTTGACCAGTAGTGATCTCATTATATCATCATAGAATTTGAAAAGTCAACAGATGTCAAGATATTTATGATCACTGCAATACAATCTCACCAAGAATTTATGCTCACTTTAATTGAAAACTGTAATTAATACAAAACCAGATCTGTAGTTTTTTTATAAACGCCAATGCCAATAAATTTGTGAAGTAGCAACTTTAGGAAATGAAAATGAATAGTGTCCCACATATAATCACCCTTCTCACAACCTAACAGGTCATATACTAGAGCAGATTATCCTATTAAAATATTTATGTTCATTTTTTTTTCTATGATGTAGTTTGGTACTTCTCAATTGAGAAACTCACCAAACACCTACAGGTACATGGAGCTATCAGTCAAGTAGACCTTAAATAAGACAAAATTATGTAACTAAAACTCAAAATAGTTAATTCAGTTCAGTTATAATAAAATAATAATCTAACAGACTGAAAACTCAGTTTGAACTATTCCACCTTCTAGACTTAACGGAATAATTAGTTCAGATATAATAAACATATAATCTAACAAACTAAAAACTCAGTTTGAGCAATTCGACCATCTAAACCCTTAAACATGTCCGATTTTAATGTATAGTTAACTAAGTTTAGTTATAATAAAAATATAATCTAACAAAGTAAAGACCCAGTTTGAGCAATTAACCCTTGAACATGTCTGATTTTAATGTATAGTTAACTAAGTTTAGTTATAATAAAGATATAATCTAACAAAGTCAAGACCCAGTTTGAGCAATTCCACCATCTAGACCCTTGAACATGTCCAATTTAAACGGTATGGTCAGATTAAAAAATGACATCAATTAAAAGTAGGTCTATTAGCTTTCCAGTAATATATAGAAAAATATGTACGGAGTTGTTATTTGACAAATGCACAAGTGTATTGACCAATTCGGAGTCAAAGAAGAAGGTCCAATGAGATTTTAACTACGCTTGGATCTTGATATAAAAATAATGCGCATAATTGGAATCCGCAAGTGGTTATTAGTTATTTCTAGTGAAATAAAGAAATTAAGATAAGGATAAGGCACTAAATTAAAATGCCGTGGACTAAAATTTCCAACAGGTGTTGTTTTAATTTATTCCTTGAAGAAAAGAGAGGAAACAAAACATTATAAAGGATCGTAGTTTATTTTAGATAAAGTGACATAAAAGGTCACGAGGCTGACCTGCGACGTGTCTGGCAAAGAGGTAGGTCGACCCCACCGCTCAGGGTCCCAAAGGATTGAGCTGTTGAACGCGAATCCCGAGGCGTCTATAGGGTGCTGTCTCTGCCCCGCCCCGGAGCTGGCCCCACCTCCGGTGGCAGTATTTGAACTGGCATCGACCCCACTAGCGTAATTCACGGTCTTGGTGGTCCCTACGCTTGTGTCTTTTGTGAACCAACCGACAACCTTTGAGTCTCTGCACAATGGGCCCTCTATCGTTACTCTTCTCCTGTTTTCCGACAGTCTCGCCACTGGCCACGTGCCAAATACACTGTAACAACAAAGACAGTTAATAAAGGAGTTCATTTACATGCATGTCCCTAAGAAATGATATTACTGCGTAAGTACTTCTACCTTCCTTTTCTAAAATACCAGTACTTGTTATTTAGGGTCCTACAGAAATAACAGCATTAATTTGGGTTGAGATGATAAGGTTCAGCGAATTTTTTTTATAAACCAAAAAAAAATTTGTCATAAGACCAACTTGATTATTTTATTTTTTTTTAGAAATCATGAGAGTCAAAATGTCATTTCGGTTTCAATATATTTTTTAGACCGAAATGAAATTTTGATTTCAGGTGTATTTTTTTTCTTGAAATGGTACTTGGGACTTCAAAAAAAAAAAACCGAAATAATATTTCAGTTCTTTTAATTTTTTATTTTTTTTAAAAAGCATGTTAGTTTCATAAAAAAAAATTCAAGGTTCAGCCGTTCAAACCAGATAGCCTAGGAAAAGGGTAAAGCGGAGACGCTTCTTTTGAGGAGAATCTTTGTTTAGTAAAGAAGCAAAATTAATCTGGAGGGTATAATTGAAATTTATGGAATCCGATGTGGGTAAACTGGAAACTTTGCGTGATGTTCACGTTTTACTGGTTATATTGGTGCAAGAAATGATTGGTGGCACCACCTCATTCACGTGTGGAGAGTGCATGGTATTGTTCGTTACAGATCCACCTCTCATTTTGCCGCGTGTACACGCAAAGTTACAAAATTACCACTGACCAAAAGTACCCTCCAGTACCAAGAGGCAGCAAGTCATGTCTCTAAAAATGCCAGATTTCTCTCAAAAAAATACTAGAAAAAGAGAAATTAACAAATGTACTCTCTGAACTATGTCCGACAAATTCAGGGGTATTAGGAACATTTTTTTTTTGAAAATTTCAGTAATAAAGATCATGTTTGCAATTTTAGATTTCGACAAATACAGAATGAGAAATCTATCTAATTATTACGTGGCAAAAGTTTTTGTGACCCTCTTACGCAGTAAATACTTGGACCAATTCCTACCGATTCAGTGATGCGGTGGCATTATGGGCAGGTACAATTATCTATGAAACCCCACATATTTCGCCGACAACAAAGGAATGTAGCAAAGATGGAACTATTTGTTTAAGCAACAACAACAAGAGAGAGATGCATGTGCTTGGGATCATAAAGAAATCCGAAAAGTTGGGTGAGAGTTGGAGACGAAATTAAGTGCTTAGCGAAAAGCAAAAAGAAAAGAATAGAACGGCATTATTTAACGTGCCCGTAAATAGAGAAGGATTTGAGGTGTCTATCTATTGATTTCAAACTCGGTTCTTCGGTGGCATTTGCTTTCCAAAGAAGTGTAGCTGCTGTGTTCTTTGCACGGATTTCAGTTTCAGCAACACCATAAATTGTTAACTTGTGATAGTATAACGTTGAGCATTAAAGGTGCTACGCAAGCTATTGCCACAAAAGAACCATCTACCAAAAACTATCAATAATATTTTGGGAGAATTTCACGTGTACCCCTCAAAAACTTCAAAATTACGTCTCCTCTCTAAAATTTAAAATTACATATTTTCCCCTCTAAACTTCAGAAACTCACATATTTACCCATTCTATTGTCTTTTCTATTAAAACACATTCTAAATTTATAAAATACTTATTTTACCCTTTTATTAAAAAGCATAAAACACCCATCTGACTCAAATTTGAATTTAAAGGTTCCTCTACTGTCTGAATTGCTTTGAAATCCGTGCGCACTAGATTAGCACGAATCTTGAAGCGAACACGCAATAATCTTATTGCAATAAATGCGGATCGGACGGTAGAAAAACTCTTGAGATTCAAATTTGAGTTCAATGGGGCATTTTATACTTTTAATGAAGGATAAAATAGGTATTTTATATATTTAGAATGAGTTTTAATATAAAAGACAATGAAATGGGTAAATATGTTAGTTTTTGAACTTTAGAGGGGGAAATATGTAATATCCAAATTTAGAGTGGGGAATACGTAATTTTGAAGTTTTTGAGGGGTATACGTGAAATTCCCCCTATTTTCTTGTTACAAACCCGTAGCCAGTTAACGATAACATTCCCAAGGGATAAATGATAAAAATATTATTTAGTTCTCCTTGATAATGAATATTAACACGAGTAATCATTGAACGTCAACAGCTGGGCATTGACCGGCAATTCTGGTAAGTTTGTTTAGTATTTAAATTTGTTTAAGATCAATTAGTTTTAAAAAAGTATAATGTTTCGAAAACTGGTATTCATTTATAGTAAAAAGGAATATAACAGGGTAACCAGTAATGATAACGACAGGACATAGACCTTAAAACACTCACCGAAAAATTATTTTTTGTTTTTTATTACTAAGATAATGAAATGTTGCAGTATATACTTATACAGTACGAATACAAATTATACACAAAAATAGGTAAAGTATATTTTAGTTTCCTGGCCAGGCTTTTATCTAATAATGTAATTCTTTCCATCAAAGAAAGGAATAAATTATAAGAAGAATCAACTCTCCCAAGTAATTAAACGTGCAAGCGAGCATGTGATGATTATATTCTTCACATTCATGAAACAAGTGATAATCATACGGCGGTCAAAATATTAATACACAAACAACTTTCAATGCCAATAATAAGCACCTCCTTTGACATGTTTAAAGTATTAATATATACCAACAACATTATACTAGTTTAATTAAGCCCAAAATTCATCACCCCTCGCTTTAGTTTCTCTAATCTCTAACAACTAATATATGCTGTCATAAATAGGAAAACAGGGACCAACCAAAAAGTAAATGCAGCATTACTGGGTTAATTAAAAGAAAATTGAAGATTTCAAAAAGGATATACTTAGTATACAATTAATATGCCAATTTCTTACTTCTTCTACATGCATGATGAATAGTATGCGGAGGGAAACTTGAATACGTAATAATTATAGCAATTTTCTGGATTTTCGGAGTCAAATCAGAAATTAGATACAACACAATTTCAATTGTAACTTCCATTGCCTCTCAGAAAGGGCAAGATATTTCTTTTTAAATTTAAACTGCGGGAGCCTAGTGACCTAGTCTTGGGTCAAAGATATACCGCAAGGTTTACTAAGCCAGAGAGAATTTAAAAAGCGCACACAATATTCCAAGCACGACAGACTGAGACTTAATCAAACGCGAATTTAATCTATTTTAACGCTCTAGTCCACACGTTTGTGCCAATTGAACCCCTCTTTTCAAATTTCGAAATTTGATTGGTTAATACCACCCATTGTTTCGAAACAGATGTTAGCATCATGACTAAAATAGCAGGTCAAATTGTAAAACATAAAATTCAAAACAAAGAATAATGTGCAAGAAAAATAAATTTATAAAAAAATTCACGAAAAAGAAAGGAGATAAGGTATACTTACTCGATCCGTCTGATTTCCTCAAAAAACTGGAGATCGTAAACAGTGTCGAGATCAGCAAAATGCACGATTCCAGTAAGGCGGTGGTGCTCTACGTGGCTAAGCGCGACATTCCTCTGGTGGTGCCTCTCCGCAATCGGATTGGTGAAATTCTCTTTGAATGTGAGGTGCCGGTACATGATCCCAGTGCGGCGCAACATGTCAGCCGTCGATGTCGCCTCCCTGTGCGCCTCCACCACGATCCACACTATTGGGGACCGCACCAGCCGCAAGGTGTGCGCTAGCCGGGTCAATGCTGCCTCCTTAAACCGGTCCTTTGGCCGAGTCGTGGTCACTATTATCAGCAAACCCGGTGGGTTTGAATTCGCGAGGTCATCATTAATAGATTCCGGTTTGGGATCAGGGATAGACTGGGTTTTGATTTCGGGTACGGATTGAGTGAGGAGAGGGGAGGGAAGGGTCCTATTAGGGGTGGCAGCCTTCTCAAGGGCTTGGATTCGATTGGGCTTGATGAAATTGGTGATTGGATGGTAGAAATGGGAGGTGGGGTGAGTGGTGGTGGGAGCGAAGCCGGTGAAGAATCCCATGACGAAGCAGAGGGAGAAATGCACCAGAGCTTTCTTCCATAGCTGGATCTTCTTTTTCGATCGATCCACCGATCCCATGCTTAGAAACAGACCTTCGTTTTGTTTCTTCGACAGCTCCGATTGCGGGTTTTGAAAGCAAGATGAAAAGGGAAAGGAAAGGAAGTGAGGAGAGCAAAGAGGAAAGGAATAAATTGGGTGGAGGGGGGTGTGTGTGGGTGTCGGTGTGGGGGAGAGAGAGAGAGAGAGAGAGAGGAGAAAGAAATGGGAAGGTTGGTGGAAGAAGTGAAGGTTTTATTGGGGTATATCGTGGGGATGAATAGTGGAAGGAGGTAAATAAGAAAATAAATGGATAGTGGCACTGCCATATTATTCTGTGGGTAAAGTAAAGTATTCTCGCGTGTGTAAATTATCTGACTTTTGCATCCCAAATAAAATTAATAAATTTAATCCGGTGGGGTATTGATGTCAGTAACCCGCCATATTAAATGATGTATGTACGGAAGTGGGGAGTACTAACCGAGTAGGCAATGGAAGGCGGGAGCACAACGGCTCAATGCGGTGGGCAGGTCTGAGTCTAATCATTGGGACATTAGGTGCGGTGGGGTTTGTTTTGGCGAGCGGTCTCGTTTCTGTTTCTGTCGAGCTTCTAGTCTTCTGGGCTTCTTTAGGTTTCGGAATTTCATTTTCTCTTCTCTTCCGGGCAGTTGGGGCAGTTCAGTGTTCTTTCTTTTTCTTTTCGGTTCTCTCGCTCTCTTTTTTCGGCTTACTCGTTCTAATAACTCCTCAAATCCTGATATTTCGTTTTAGTTGAATTAATTGGTTTGTGGAATATGCAGAAATATATTCAAACTTCGTTTCAAATTTTAGATAATGAAAAACTATATTTGTGGACAGGGGCGAATCCATATATATCCAGGGGGCAACTGCCTTCTCCTAGATTTCGAATTTTAGTGGAGATCTAGACGTTCCGATCGATTTTGCTCCTCTAAAAAATTTATTGTTCCTTCTAAATATTTAATTTGTAATTCGGGTTAAATTTAGAGTTAGAGTTAAAATAATTTTTTTGAATTATGATGGTTATTATAATTATATGTTAAAAAATCAGATATTTTAAGTCAGTGTATTAGAACGTATAAGTTAAAACATTATTTTTTTTATCAAGTATCTAATTAGTTAACGAGTTTAAATCCGATTAATTATTTAAACTCGATTTGAAAAAAAAATTTGCCTTCTCTGACGAAAATTCTGTATTCACCCCTCCTTGTGAAATTTACCAGATTGTTAGCCCAAGCCTGAATTGTTTATTTACCTTTTTATATTAGCTAGTGGAGCTTGCCTTATAAGCGATGGTGGATCTAGCCACTAACACAAAGACTAAGCATATACAAAGAGTTAATAAAATTAATTTATAAGGAAATCTTGCCTCGTTTTTAAATATTTTGTTTTGAATGTTAGGCGGGTTTACATTTTTACTTGAATTATTCAGATCAAGTCAAAAGAAATTATGAATCGTGAAAAAATTTACCCGTGCGGCCGTGCCTAATTGTGCCTACTTTTTACAATTTTTACTTTAATTACAATTGACCACGCCCCAAAATTTACATCAAAACAACAAAAAATATTTCATTATTGTCTTCTGTGAAATTAAAATAATTATTTGGCATAGAGCATAAATAGCAAAATAGAAACATAGCATGTACCAGTTTAGTGATAATAATGTAATTTATAAGAGCTGGGCTAGTATGTTGTGCGTATTTCGTGGCATGTTTACATATTGTGCTATAGTTTTTAAAAAATATAATGAATATCTTTTAATGACAAATTCAAATAATTGAAACCGGTTGATTAACTTGATAGATAATACGTTTACATGTAATTTATAATTGTTGAAATCATTTAATATAAAGTCAAGCAATAGAAAATAAATACATTGAAATCAACTTATACTTTGTTTTTATTACTTAACTTTATATTAAATGAATTCAAAAAAATATAATTTTTCATGTAAACACATCGTTTCTGAAGTAGATTAGATTCAACAATTTGAATGTTGTATCTACATTTTCTTAATTATAAATCATTTATTTCGTATTTGAATGTCGTATTTACATTTTGATGGAGAGTAGAGGAAGGGAGGGAATGGAAAGAAAATAAAACTTTCCTTTGAATTATGTTTGGTTGACAAAATTATATTAGAGGTGAAATGTTTAACCATGTATTATTATAATCAATAAAATTGGTTCCCTCCCAATTTGGAGCATAACGGATGGAAATCAATTTTATTGCAAATATTTTTCGAAAAAATAACACAAATGCTCAACTCTATATTTTACCTATATAATTCTCATATAAATTTTTTGTCACAATCTTACAATAGTCACTGAATTTTTCATTAACGTTCTAAATTTTAATAACCAAACAAGAAATAAAATGAAAAGTAAAGTTAAATTTATTTTTCCTTATTAATCATTCAAACACGAAGAAATTAAATATGTTAATCTTCTTTTCTTTTTCATTCCATTCCCTTCTATTCTTTACCTCTCCTTCCTCTACTCTCCATCCAAAGAGGGTATTAATTGTATTACTTCATCACCAGACCTTGATAGGTTTGATTTTTTTTTAATAAAAAAAAGAAGTCGATTGAATTTTAAATGAAATAAAAAAAATGTTAATTTGTATATAGCAATTTATGACATCATTAAACTCCGGACCCTGTTTCTCTACATAATCCTTTAATTATAAAATGCACTTAAAGTTGAAGTCGACAGTTTCTATACAATGGTTTTCATATTATTGGCGTTCACCTAAAGAAATTAGAAATGTCATAATATTATTTTATTTCAGTGCAGAGAGTAATCTTACCTAACAATTTTGTTATCCGGAATTAAAATTTTAATTTTGATATTGCAATTTTTTGACAAAAATAAAATAAAATACTATTGACACACATAAATAAAAGCTCTTGAACCGTGATCAATTCAATCTGGAAAACCGAAAAATGCTTACACAAAATAAATAAAATTTCGATCTATATAAAATTTATATATTATTACATATAGATTATATATCAAATTTCATGTATTTCAATTATATAATCTAGAAAAAACAACAGTTCAGTTTTGTTGACACATGAGGTGACACAGAATTTCTCAAACTTCATCAAATTTCACATAATTCATCTAAATCATATAATAATATACTTATAATTTTGACTTTTTATTTATAAATATCTGGAAGCCAATAACAGTATCTGTACTGTACCCGTATTATAATTACCATAACTACCTAGAGATACCACAAAACCTCCCGCACTAAATTTTTTTTTCCTAAAGTATTAAGACTCATGCAAAAAAGTATTTATACCTATGAAGTAAATGATTTTGCATAAATAATCCTCCCCAATCAAAGCTCCTAAACGTAACGCACCATAAATACTTGTGGGGACCACTCAAACTACACGGGTGTCACATAATTTTAGAAGTGTTTTTTTTTCTCCATTTAATTTCATTTATATTTATGACGATTTGTGAGGAATTTGTGAATCTAAACCACGAACATCTCCTACGCAATTTTATATTTCAAATGAGATTCATGATGACGTATTTTCGTCTAAAAGTGTGAATATCAAGTATTGTAAATATTTATAGCTATGCACTAAAGTACTTATATCTATGTGATCAACTATTTTTGAGAGGAATATTGATGCGGAGACGATTGTGGAAGATTGATGTGGTGATACAGAGTTCCCACTACTTTATTAAAGAAATGTTTATATGGGAATAATTGGAGGACTGAAAAATAAATGATCATAACAAATTACGCATCAAAGTATTAATATCTTAATTTTCAAATGTTAATATCTTATCTTTCAAGTACTTATATATATGAAGGTTGATGCGATAACAAGTACAAAAACTGAAAAAAGAGGATCATATAATTTGTGTAGATCATAGAAGAAGAGTATTGTAAGAATTTTGAGATAATAATTAATGAAAACTATAATATATAATTTTTCTATAAAAGAGTTGTTGGAATTTTGAGAATACCGAGGTAAAAGTACTCAAATAATTATTTTAAATATTTATAGTCATTTGATCCTCAAATTTATTTAATTTTAAATGTGTCCCTTTCTATAAAATACTATATCAAAACATTAAATCAATATAATAAGTAGTTCGTAACAAGAAAACACATGTTTTCTTGCAGAAATATTATGGCACTTTTTAATTACCAAAACATTCCGTCGACAGTCAATTAGGTCCTCCAAAGTTAGAAATTTAGCATTATTCCCCAATTGTCAACTCATTCTCAGAGAGCGGGGGGCGATCAATATTAAAATTAAAAAAAAAAAAAATTAGAGACAGAGCTTGACTTTCACATTATAAATGTCAAATATAGATGATAATTAATTATGTAAAATTTTCATACTAAGTATGAGATCAATTATACAGTATTTATAACATTTTACTATAAATTATCTAAAAAATTATATATTAATACAAAATTAATAAAAAACAATTGATCCCATTTGCGATGAATACCTTCATATCTGAATAAATCATCTCATAAATCCTGACCCTGATCAAACGATCCATAATCCAACATCAACTGAATTTTTAAAGATTTGATCCGATATGTATCAAACACTTCGCTCTTTTTTATTATATTTTTCTTGAACAAAGTCCGGAGACTGAATTGACACGTTCCGCTACCTGATATTGACACTAGTGTTTACTCACCAAATTTGATGCAGAAAAAAAAAAAATAATGAAAACCAAATTACTATGTTAACGCATGCGCGTGTTCTTCATGTCATTGACTGGACCAAGAATGCGCCAAATTGGAACCCAACTCAGACCCAACTAAGATTTATTTATTTATTATTCTTTTTAGAACGGCCCCAGCTAATATGCAATCCCTAGAATCAGGGGAACAACCAAAAGGAGGTATTTATTCTTTCTTTTCTTTTATGCTAAACTTGTGCGCGTTCTCGCTTGTTCTCTTCTCCTTTCCAGATGCTAGAATTGGGGAATTTGCCTCATAAAAAATCTATTATTATTATTATTTTTTTATTTTAGGAAGGCAACGCGGCATCCGAATGGGAAAAAGTGGTGCGGTGTGTGGAATTGAGAGATTGAGACAGTCAGACAGTGCATCTGTGCCTGGCATTTTGAAATGAAATGATGATGATTTGAACAAGGTAAAAAATGTTAGAAATCGCATGAAGATTATAATTATTATATGATCAATTATTGTTGCGGAACTCCAGCATGATGGCCCCAAGAAGAAACCAAGGCAGTGTACGGTGTACGACTAATCCACAAATAATAGATTATGCATTTTCCTTTTCGTTCTATAAATTTGTTGCAAAACAACATGACGAGAGCCATAGAAATGTGAATCCGTATCATCCCAGGTACCTGAGGTGCAAGTGTCAAATCTGGATCGTTCTTTTTACCTTACACGAATCTCAAAGCAGACTCCCTATAGTTTCAATACGCACTAGATCTAATTTGAATCAACTGAGATTAATCTGGACCGTCTTTTTTTTGGATTGTATCTCAGGTACTTGGGGAGAAGCGGACTCATAGAAATGTATGGTTTTAGACCAATTCATAGATCGGATATTCCAATTTTGGGTCAAAAGGCTGTTTTTTGTTTTTATAATTTTTAATACAACATACATGTTTTTTTTTTTTAAACAGTGGCATTTTTGGATTTGAACCGTATAAATGTAGAATATTTTTTTTCAATCGCGCTCTTTAAATATATAATTTTGACTATTTTCTCGTATTTAATGTTCAATTATTTACACTAATTTCATTTTTTATATAAGAACAAGGCAAGATGGTTTTCAAATTGAGCAAGTTTCTTTCTTTCTACCTTTTAATTTTTTTTTGATAAACCATTGTCACATCCCGCGGCCACGGGTCGTAACAGCCTCCCGCCGTAAGCATACAATGCCATGTATGCTTACAAGGCAATTAACAATTCAAACAAAACAACAAGCAATATAAAACAAGTTTCTAATATATATAATAAGAGTACACAGTCTGATCAGAATATAATATAACAAAAGTATTTCATCCGGATACCAACCACGAGGCCTACCCTAAAACTACACAACAAAACATAACTAGGGTCAAGTAAATGGTAAACTGTAAGGCCTACTACTCGCGTGCCTCTCCGGAATCAATCACACCCGTACCTGTAAAAATAATCCGAAGGCGGGGGTCAGAATAAATTCTCAGTGCGAATTTGCCACATATGAATTATTGGACTTGCAATCAAACTCTATATTCAAAAATGAAACCCAAACAATAACAATGCAAATAGATATATAAGAAATCATAAATAACAGAATGCCACTACTCGACAACAGTTATTCAACCTGAAACACAGTTTACGAAATTTCCAAGATGAATTTCAAACACAACAGATATTTTGGCTTAACTCAATTTATTAGGGCTTGTAGCAATTACAGATGTTCTCTCGAGCTGAACCTTTTATCAAACCCATATCTGCAGGGTTACTGACACCTACAGATGGCCAACCAAGCTGGACCCTTTATCTGACACCCATCTGCAATTGCTTGGCTTAACAGTTTATTAAGGTCTGGTTCAAGTCATATAAAGAAAATCCTCTTTGGAATCATTTCCAATGTTCGTAATGTTTAATCGACCGTTCAAATGCATTAACACGTAGGAAAATGCCACCGAGCCATAGACGTTACACACTAGTCACCCACGATTCCAATCCACACATCTCATAACATAATCACCCTCCCTCGTCCCAATCGGTATTGGGAATATCGAGGGCCGTTCACCTAAGGCCATTTAGGATCCTGGGAATCCAAGCCAGCATACAGCCCGACTTGGCAAATTAATTGGATCCAAGTGCTTAACTTCGTAAATCCATTCACATACATTCACATACATAGTTCGGGGTGACTTTCAATCAAAATCAGATCATGAAAGATCGACACCACCTATAACCATACCAGCATGCAAATCATTCAAGTCACATCAATTCGAGTTTAATTTGATTGGGCTATGCAAATGCTCTACGCAATTCCATTATGCAATCAATGATATTCAACATGACAACCGAATACACAGTTTAATTCCTGAAAATAAAGTATCAAACAAGTCCAAGAATTCCGCACCTGTTTAAGACGAGCGTACCGCTTAGTTACGGATCGGGTGTCTCGAATTGCATCGCTAATTCTTGCTCGACCGAGCCTACACCTATATTACACGTATACTAGGTTTTAATTCGGGTTCAGTGGTCTATACATTTATTTAGGATTTGTACAGTCATAAATCAATTCTTATGTTTTGGTATCGAATCTTTTCGGTTCCTTCTTTCTTATTAAAAATCTCATATAACAGTGCACAATTGCATCTAGGCCCTCTAGCCATATACCATTTCACCTTGGTAACCATCAATCACCGTTTCACTACTTTGGTTCTCGGATCAATTCAATTTATCGATTAGTTAAACCCTAATTTGGTCAAAACCTCAAATTAACCATTAAACGTTCTAAAAATCCAAGATCAGGAAGTAACCCTACCGATTACAAGTCTAATTGGTCGGGTTAAACAAATCAAATCACGATTATGCCAACTTTTAGTTTTGGCACGAAACCCTAGAAATCAGATTTCACAAATCGGGAGGAAATCGGGAAAAAGATTGACAATTAACAAGCAAGGAGTGTAGAGGAACTAGTCCTCGAGCAATTCAAACACAAATCTCGAGTTTAAAATGAAAACCAGAGAAATCGAGAAATCTGAGCTTTTCGAGAGAATTAGAAAGGGAAAGAAATACCAAATAGGAGAGCTGGAAGAGATCCTCAGCTGCTTACTCGGTTCCAGAGTCGATTTCTCACAACAATTGGGAGTCTGAAAGAAACGGAAAGTTCTCGCACTTTTTTCCTTCTCTTTGGCTGAAAATCATGCAATAATGAGGAAAGTATGAAGTGTTAGTTTGTAATAATCTAGAAGTCAATAATACGATAATTTATCATAAACCTTTGTTCATGAATTGGATGATTAATATCATTTTGTTGCCTTGAGTATTATTGCATTTATGGATCATTTCGAGTTCATGACTGAAATTGTGAAACTCCATAATATAGATGATATATACTCTTAAAATGTCACTAACCAAGGTAATTAGCAGGAACACTAATTACCGCAAAAAGGTTAGTATGTGGATTAAAAGATGGTTAAGTTTTACAAACCACCTGACACGAGATGTCATTTTAATCACATAGATACATGTTCTAGGAACATGAAATGTGACAGAGCCCGAATGAGACATTAAATAGGATTGTGTTCGTGTCATTAATGTTTCTCATTCAGTGTCACGTTCTAAAGTATGAGGTATTTATCGTTCCCACTAAGAAATATGTATGTGTGATTGCTATCTACCGCTGTCCGTAAAAAGCAGTCATAACGGTAGCATTCCCATATGTATAGCTTAGCTGAGGAAGTGATAGTCTACCAAAAGTACTATTTGTCCCTCGTATCTCTATACAAGCTATAGCATCACTGGGCCCCTTGATAGAGTTAGATTATCTGCTAGCGGTATAATTACAAGAGTAATTATATTTGATAATCTGCTCAAGATCAAGAAAAGATTCAGTTAGCAAGGATGACACACATCTACCTTGAAACTGATCTGATAGCTATGAGACAGAAGAACAGACACAAGTAAATTGTTTACTGGATCGTGATATTGTACAGTACAGCATCATCTGTGTAATTGGATGGTCATGATGTATTGCCAGACGCCACCCATGATTATAGAAGTTAAAACAGTTTTAACTCTATTTACCAACATAACACAGATCCTATTGGGTCACACCATATAGGAGCTAATTGGAGAATCTTATTTTGATTGATTATAAATTGGTTATGATCAATGATAAGATGGTTATAATTAATTATACGTGTTATAATTAAATTATAAATGTTATGTAAAAATAACAAGCAAAAAAAATTGGTTAATTTATAAACGTGTGTGTGACACGTTGTATAAAAGTTAACTGGTTAATTTATAAATGTGCAGGACACACTGTATAAATTACCGAAACAACAATCACAAGAAAAATATATATAATTATTCAGAATAATTATACGAATATTATTTGTGTTCGGGCCGAGGGCATTCGGATCTTTTCAGATTCGTCCTTATTCGCATGACATGTCATCGATCCTATCCAGATGACACGTCATCGATACCGAAACAAATAACCGCAAGAAAAATATATATATAATTGTTCAAAATAATTATACGAATATTATTTGTCTTCGGACCGAGAGCATTCGGGTCTTTTCAGATTCGTGCTTATCCGCATGACGTGTCATTGATCCTATCCAGATGACATGTCATCAATCCTATCCACAAGGGCAAAATGGTCATTTCACACCTATGCCACCTTGCATGTGTAGAAACATGGAGAAGAGTGTGGAAGGGTGTGGAAGGGGTATTTTGGTCATTTCACATATAAAAGGATGAGGTGTCAATGGCATACCTTGTAAATAGGCATATGTTGAGGGGTATTTCGGTCTTTTGCGAACCTCCTCAAAAGCCTATAAATAGAGGGGTGCATGTAGAGAGAAAAATCACTAATTCACTTGTATCGTTTCGTGCAGAATCGAATCGGTATTTTCTCTTTTTCTCGGTTTCTCTCCCAAATAGTGTTTCGGTTGAGAAAAGAAAGTTATACGTAGTGGACGTATAATCTTGCGGGTTGTTGTGGAGTATATTTACGGGATCGATGAATAGTGTTTTACCGAATTTAGCGGTATGTCAGTTTTGCTCATTTGATGAAACTGAGTAACCGAAAATTCGTGTTTACGGGTTTCCGTCTTTTTCCCGTGAATAGTGTTTTTGCAGAATTCCACAGTTTACGGTATTTCTGGCAAAAGAAATTAACCGCTCTCTGGTTAGTCCTGGTGGATAACCGATAGAGGTATCAGACGTCTGATGCTCCGAGACGAGTCGATTCCTTCCGTGATGTAGCTCTACACGCTCGGTCTGCATTCCAACTGTGATTTGGAAACAAGGTATAAATATGTTATATTAATCTATTTAATTGGTAAGTAGATTAAAGTTTTAGAAATCAATCATGGAGTAGATCTGTAAAAGGATTAAATTGGGTTTTGATGCCAAAGGAATACTGAAGGTGGACCGCCTTGAAAAGTTTCTTGACATACCCCATTTAATCCTGAGCTTAAGTTGGCCGTAGAAATTTTTGTTCTACGGTCATTCCGCACCTTAAGCCTAAACGAGTTTTGGTTACTGCGAAACCCCAAAAGTGGTATCCGAAACCCAACATGAAGTGGGAGAGAGAGAAGGTTTGATTTGAGTTTTAGTGCAAAAATCACCCTAAGTGCGGATTAACCAATCCGCACTGCGGGTTACTTGATCCGCACTCAGCACTTAGTTGGTTTGCAGAACATGAAATTTAACACAGAAACAACCCGCAGTGGGAACTTAGTAATTTTTTGACAGAATTTCAGAAAAAGTCCGAGCCTAATGCGGATGCATTCAACCCACAGTGCGGGTTAACCAATTCGCACTGAGGACTTAGAAAAATTGAGACCAACACAGAATTGAATGAGTGCGGATGCACCAACTCGCAGTGCGGGTTAACCAATCCGCACTGAGGACTTAGAAAAATTCAGACCAACACAGAATTGCATGAGTGCGGATGCACCAAACCGCAGTGCGGGTTAACCAATCCGCACTGAGGACTTAAAAAAAATTCAAACCAACACAGAATTGCATGAGTGCAGATGCACCAACCCGCAGTGCGGGTTAACCAATCCACACTGAGGACTTAGAAAAATTCAGACCAACACAGAATTGCATGAGTGCGGATGCACCAACCCGCAGTGCGGGTTAACCAATCCGCACTGAGCCTATAAAATCTCAAAATCTCGAAGTTTCAACACGGTTTCAATTCATATTTAATTTACTTATTTAGGAGAACCTTAATTAAGGTTTAAACTTCTATTTTGTTAGCATGATTCATCGATTCTTACATTTAAATTATTTGAATTTAATTGTAAAAATTTCGTAACGTAACAACCATATATTTTAGTAGATAACAAATCAAATAAATAGTTATAGCTCAACTGACATATCCAGCAGGTGATTTTTTTTCTAAAAAAAATATACATATTTTGTTCATGCCTCCATCAATACTACACAGAATGTTCTAATTTGTGGTTACTCATAATTTATTCAGAAAAAGAAGAAGAAGATCACGGTTGGAGAATAGAGTTGGTTAGAAATGAATTAGATAGTTTAAATTAATTAAATCAAATGGGAGACTCTAAGGATAGCTTGAGAAGCACATGCAAGAGAAATTTTTTATTGGTAGAAATTATAAAATTTAGACGTAAAAAAAAAAAAAACAAAATCTTGATTTTCTATGAATATAGAGAATTTTGTGTCGCATAAAATCAACCATTTTATGAATCGGACTTATTGAGTCCGATCTATAATTTTTTTTTGCAAATTTTCTGTGTGATATTTAAAAAGAAAGAAAAAATCTATGGATCGAATTCATTAATTCCGATCTTACTATATTTAATACAAACGGGATACTCTTTCTATTTCTATAAGTCTGAATTTTATAATTCTATGAATAAAAAATTTCCACATGCAAGTGGTTACAATGCCAATTTTTATGTAGAACAGAATTGAACCAGTTTGCAGTGGAGATCTAGGAATATATGTTCAGTTCCTTGAGCAGTTTAATTGGTGTCGGTTGCGGTGCTGCTGGATTTGTCGGGTTCGGGTATAACCACGTCATCTGCCCGCAATCCTGCATGGATCTGTAGATAGTCTTGGATATTGTGTGGCGGTTTCTAAGTAATAATATTTTAATATCGTACTCGCATTTCATCTATATTATTATTTTAGTTATGGTGTGGTTATACAAAATTTATTCATGAAATTACGATTTTTATATTTATTTTGTACAAATATTAATATTTTGATAAATAATTTGCAATATAAAACAATGAATTATTCACTTATACACTTTAATTATTTGATTCACATCCAGTAAAGTACCCTACTACACAGAATAAGGAATTTGCACGTCCGCTCTAACTTGCGTGAATCTTACATAATCTGGCTTGAATCTTAAAAATCACCCTGTATCTACAATTGGCCCAAAAAAATCACCGCTTGGCAAAAATTGCATACAATTATACGATACTATAGATGATATACTTCCCTAATCACTGAAATTTTATTTATACAATATTAAAAAAAAAAATGATATGTGAAGATTTCCAAAAACACTCAAGCTTCGGAATGGTTTGGTAACCCCATTCTGCGGGGACTGCATATTAGTTTGGAGGCCTTCAAAAATCTAAAAATGGCATTGTGCTATTAAATATATTTAGATTTTTGAGGGACCTCCAAATCAATATGCGCCTCTCCAAAAATGAAGCCGCCAAACTATTCTGTTGTCCGGGTGTTTTTGAAAATCCCCAAAATTTGAGGTATTTTGATTTATTTTATTTTTGAATATAATATAAATAAAAATTTCGGCCCTAATCATTATGCCCACAACGGACACATTGAGATCTTGCTTTATTCCGAATCAATAATTTGTTACTATGTTTTTGGAATACTATATGAAATATTTAAATTTCTCGACTCACAAATGTCAGTGACATGCTACAATGTACGACCAGTTAGAACATGGCCACAGGGAATCATAATAATTCTATTGAACATGGCAAGAGGTGGGGATTTGGGTAACATGAGACTTTGTTTTTTTTTTTTAGGAAAAACCCGTAGGTAAACATGAGACTTTGTTGGTACTAAAGTTTGGCAGGAAATCATGCTTTTAAAATGATGTCATTAGTCAATGTTAGCACTAATTTGGTCACGAGCAAAACAAGTTCGGTAACAAATTAAAGAAATTGTACAGCCGTTTATTGCCTGTCAAAGGTTGGTATACATGCCTATCAATTATATATTCTTTTCTTATACCTTAGCTGTGATGCATATATTCTTCCTAATAAAATTGAGATTGTGCTATTTCTGAGATTGCGAAGCAAGTTATGTCGCACTTTGTGTTGTCGTGATATTGAATCGTGAAGTTTGCATCATGAGTTGTTATATATCAAAATTAGTTATATCGAGTTATTAAAGCCGTATAGAAATTGTACGAAACGATTGATTTAAATCATGCATTGAATGAGAACAAATGTTCTTTCGCTCTCAAAATTCATTTTTAAAACTAACGGGAAGCGAAGTGAAAAGAAATTAAATAAGAAAAAGTTTCCTTATTTTACCTTATTTATTGGATTCGTATTTGAATCTTGCACGATCAAAATTCAAAATCCGTTAAAGATTCTAATATACTAAGGCTGTGATCCACAATCTCAGGGTCTATTTGGTGCGCTACTGTGTCCGTGGGAAAAAGAAAATTTACTCAGACTGAATTTTTTTTTCCTCAGAGCACAGTAAAAATCAGTTCGATTACCATGTCCATTTCCCAACCCATTTAAACGCCGAACAGGCCCTTAGTACGGAGAGGAAGGAAAAGAAGAGAAAGGGAAAGGGTACAGCGCTGCTGCTCTAGCTACAGTGAAATCTACACTCTTGAATGGTACAAATTTCGTAACTTTGCAAAGCTTATTCCCCCGCATTTTCCTCGCTACAGTGCTCGCGTTCTTTCCTTTTCCTCTCCGATTACGCTCTTCTGGAGCAGGTGAAGAGCGTGGATTGACCGTGATTATGCAGATTTTCTCTTTCTTTCCTTTAATGAAAGACTTACCTCCTTCTATGGAGTTCTAAAAAAAGAGGTGAATTACTTGAAAAGTAAGTCTTGACAATAATTTTTAAAAAGTTAAATTATAGAACATATAGATAGCCTCACAAGCACACTGCATGTATTTTTTCTTAGAATTGTTTGATGATCAACAAAGGACCATTAATTTTGGACATGTGAAATTTTAGAGTCTGAATTTGCTATAATTCCGAAAGGAAATAAATGATTTTGAAAGCACGATATCAACCGATCAAACTTTTCTGTATGCAGATCTTGAAAATATTCTCATAAAAGTAAGTTTTTATGCACGCATCTCAAGAAAGATCAACGGTTGGGATTAGAATTAGAGAATCCTGTAATTCCCCAAAAATTACAGCATGTTTATTTTCGAAATTTTATGTAACTTGATGTATAGTGAAATATACATCAAATTTTTACAGTCATATTACGGGCATAATAAATCATGATATTTGGATTTCAAATTTAAGCTTTATTTGTTCTTAAGATCGTTAATATTGTTCAAGCAAAGAATTATTAAATGATCCCTCTATACTAATACTACATATAATTTGAGGTGTTTCAAAGCTATAAGTATTACATACATTAAAAAAATTAAATCATAAATTGTCATATAAGTTAAATTAGTTAAATTCTTTGTTCTTAATCTCTATATTTATAATATAAAATAATTAGAATCACTCAAATAATTAATGTCTTTTACTATTATCTGAATTCGGATGGAAAAGTGCCATAATATATATATATATATATCCTTATTTAAAGCCTCAAATCACTGTCAAATGATCCACACATGAATATTGTGAAATTTTAAAAAATTACATTTGAAGTATACAATAATTCAATCTATTGACGGTCTTGTGAAAAAAACATACAAGAATAATATTTTTATTGAAAATAATTAATTGAATGTTACAAAAATATATACAGTCCCCTGATCAGTTTTATTATTATAATAATAATAATAATAATAATAATAATAATAATAATAATAATAATAATAAAAATAAAAATAAATAAATAAATAAATAAATAACTAGTTTACTATTAATGATAACTACTTAAGTATCTACCTATATAATTTATTAGTTAAAAATAAGTATGCACTGGACACATTTACAGGTAAAAATACTAAAATTAACACTTAAGGGTGGATTGAACACATTTTTATTTGCTATCGTCGTTATCTAATTTGTCTTGACAGTGTTATTATTTGTGTGTTGTGTGGAACCAACAAAGTAATTTTATTTTGTAATTATTTTCAGCAATTTACCCTATTTTTTATTATAGAAGTACTAAAAATTCACCACCTCCACACAAAAAAAGACAAAGAATTTCGGCCACAGAGCACACACTACCACTTTTGTAGCCATTTTTCTTCAACAAAATTACCTCAAAACCGCTAACAAAAATCACATATTTTAGTCTCGCATGCACTCCTTTTCCAACGAGTTCTTATTTGTTCTTGATCATAGTTCACACAGTGCCCCTCCATAAGAGAACATATTACATATCCGATTCATAACACAATTGAACCTTAGGGGTGCAAATGGATCGGATACGGATCGGATAGTGATAAAACCATATTTGTATCCATTTTTATTTTGCAGATATGGATACAAATCGAATATTAGACAAATACATACATGAATTGAATATTAAACGGATACATATACAGATATTTGTTTTTTATAACAGTGAATAATACAAATTTTTTATAATATATATTAAACTATATAGTATATATCTACTATTCGAATACGGATAATTAAAATTTAAAATTATATTTGTTACGTATTCATATAGATATTCCGATGTTGGATATCTGTATCTAATTTTTTGGATATAGGTTCAAATACAGTAGGATAGTATCCGACCCGTTTGCACCCCTAATTGAACTCAAAGAACTATAATTTGAATTTTTCTTTTTGAATTTTGAGTTTCCAATTCCTTATTTTCTTTTAAGTCCTAAAGAAATATTCTCCCTTTTAATGACGGCGACTGCCAAAATAATTTATTAAAATAAAACGGATTACATCACATCTGTATTCTTTGAAAGGGAAGTGAACCGATAAAGCCCAATTACACAGAAACTAAATTAATGATAGATTAATGATCATTTTATTATGAGAAATTTTAATCCGAGACTTAAAATTTGTACCTCTCCCCAGTACACGTCAATTGCATAACTAAAACTTTCTTTTTCTAGGGGGAATTTCATGTATTCCCCTCAAAAACCTTGAAATTACGTATTTTCCCCTCTAAAATTCATAATAGAGGAGAGGTCCGATTACACCCTTTTTTTGTGACACCGAATTACACTTTTTATTTTCAAAATTTACAAAGTCTAAACATTCAATCCAAACCGTTCAATTTGTTGGATATGTTATAAATTTAAAATGATGGAGAAATGGTAAAATTAGTAATTTATAAATTTAAAATAAATTTTATTAGAAAAATAAATAAGTTGGATAAATTTGTGAGTTCTTGAACTTTGAAAGGGTAAAAGATATTATGAATTTTAGAGGGGGATATGTAATTTCAAGATTTTTGAGGGGGATATGTGAAATTCACCCTTTTTCTATTAGAATTAAGAACTCAAATTTTATTTTGGGAAGTATACCGGTAGTTTAGCAATCACCTTTCATTTGAATGTTGAAACTTAACCAGTCAACGGAGTTATATAGTAGAGTGACGCAATGTTCAACTATGTGGTTACAAATTTACTTCTAGCCGAAGAGAAAGTTCAGACAACACTCCATGTAGATATAATATATGGAGCAAAATTAGGGTGTAATGTACTTATTAAAAAATATTGGTGAGCATATTTTCAAAAGACTATTGAATTGACTTTGAACTATGAATCTAAACCGTTAAAATTCAAGTACTTCGTGAGTGATGCATGTACATGCAAGATTTTTATAGTTTCGAATTCATTTAGCACATGGTAAAGCGGTCAAAACAATAAACATTTTATAAGTTATTTTTTTAATTATTTTATGTATTACTTTTTTATCATTTTTTAACTTCTTGACTGTGTGCTAAATAAATTCGAAACTATAAAAATCTTGCATGTATATGCATCACCTATGAAGTACTTGGATTTCAACGGTTTGGATTCATAGTTCAAAATCAATCTGATAGTCTTTTAGAGATGTGCTCACCAATCCCTCTTAGTGAGCACATCACTCCCTAATTTTGCTCTAATATATATATATATATATATATATATATATATATATATATATATATATATACTAATTAACATGTTACGATTTGACATGATAATACTTTTTATTGATATTTTAACAATCACAAATAATAAAACTGAAAGAGTTATTTATATGTGGTATTTGTGATACATAAATGGTGTACATGCAAAAAGAAGAAATTTGATATATTGTTTTGTTATCATCAAATTGATTTGAATTTTATAGCGATGTGAAATTAACCATTCTTAATGTTCTTAAAATCATATACTTTCTTTTTGAAATCTCTTACAAATCATATTTAAATTGTGAAATTAGTTACGTATGATATATTCAATAATGCAATGATAAAAAAAAGTTTGTACTTTTAGATTGCTTTAATTCATATAAATTAGAAAATTGTAAAATATACAGAACTAAAGTGTTCTTAAGATCACCAAGTTTATTCATGAGCTTAACTAAAAAAATTATTATATTAACTTCAAACAATGCATCTAAACCATTAAAACCGATCTACTTCACGAGTGATGTATTTATATATTAAATTTATAAATTTTCGAACTAATTTAGTATAAAATAAAATGGTTTAAAAATAAAAAAAACACACTAAAATTAACTTATAAATTATTTTTTTTACCGTTAAACTCTAAATTAATTACTTTCCAAATTTATAATTAAATTTGACATGCAAACTAGATCGATTTGAGCGGAACTTGGTGGGAAGAACACCAAGGGGGGCTGTTCGGCTATAGAGAATTAAGTCTCCTTAAGACTTAATCCACTTCTCTTTTAACTTTCTTAGCTGCTTAATGCTGCCGAACATCGGTTCCTTAATACAGATTAAGAATACTTCTTTTAGCCTTTTTTTTGCCTGAATCTTAATTCTCTGTCCGAACTTTATGGCATCTCTACTATTTCTTCTAGTTTTCTTAACTTTTATACACGGATTAAGACAACCAAACATCGATTTCTTAGCACTCCTTAAATTCTTAGTCTTTCACTCTTAATTTTTTTGTTGACGAACGCTCTTAGTTCTAATCTTGATTTTAAGCACCATTCTTAAACTAAAAAATATCCTAAAGACATGCGGAGAGTTAGGACTGGATGAGAAAAAAAGATAGAACTGGATTTTGGTGTTATTAGCTGTCTTCCTTGTCTTGTGTGAGCATTTTCCAACACAAATTATTATATTAAATGCATTTCTCATGCGAGGAGAAAAGATGTCCTTTTTTATTTTACCATGTGACTGGGTGATCGGAAATGAAGTTTTTTTGGGTACGCAATGTTGAATTTTGTAAATAGCATGATAGATTGTTAATTCTTTTTCATGTACTATAAAGAGTCATACTGTTGTTATTATGATTTTATAAGAAATTCTCTAAAGAATCGTTTGAGTGTCACGATTCAACAGACACTCGGCTGCTGAGATTCTACGAATGCCATGTTTCTTTTGAGTGAGATTTTTTGTGGTAATAAATAGTAATATAATACATGAAATTCACATATAATTTATTTTTTGATATTTTCAAACCGTATTCGTGAATAAAATACGAAAATAAAATAAATTAATTTTTTTGGTTTTTGATTTTTGTTTTCTTGTAGTACCGAATTATTCCCGAATTATACTTGAATAATTCCTGAATTATTTTTTTTTAACTCCATTGGATCAAATTTGAACTATTAATTTGTCACTGTGATAAAAGCAGAACGGAACTAGATAAATAAAATAAAAGCACTGAAATTAAATATAATATAAATTATATTATTAGAAGTTGAAAGGTATTTATACATATAAAATTTACAATGGAAACAATTAAAAAAAAATTATAGAAGATCTTAGCACCCTTTTCTAACAGTCTTTATGTCTCTGAATAAAAGTGGGATAGTGCAGAATCGGAAAAAAAAAATAGAAAATCGTATACTACATTTCTTTATAATTTTTCTTAAGAAATAATAACTTTCTTTAATGCATAATTTTTTAATCTTCTATTATTTACAATTTTTGGTTCTGTTATAAATAAAACTGAGGAATGGATGTTACATTTCAAATATGAATCGTAGTCAATACTGTGTTGAACACGGTGCAAAATAAATAGGTCGGCTAACTTTGTTTTCAGATTCATTTTTCTTTCTAAAATACAGCAAATCCACTCCAAAAATATCTTTAACAAAATTTCTCATTTTTAGACCCACCAAATACCAGGCTTCATAATAAGTTGACAAATATGAAAATCTCAGTTTCGCTACCTTGTACTTTACCAACTTTGCGTACATTAGTTATTGGTCTACGCTACAGAGTTGAGAGATAACGACTGCACACCAGTCGAGGCATAATTAATTATTTATCTAACAATAGTAATTACATTGACATGATTTCTTAAGCCTTCATCCAGTAAGAGGAACCAAAAATATTAATAATGAATGTTTTCATGTATACTAGGTATCTATCTTTGCTTATTATTATTTTTTTCTCTACACTGACGACTCTTCATTATAACATGTATTTGAGTGGTGATTATTCTAGTTCGGTTAATTCAGTTTTTAATTTGGTTTGATTCAGTGTCTTTATTGAAACTTCTGAGTGGTGACTGTCCTGATCTAGTTGATCCAGTTTCTGATCTGATTTGATTCAGTGACTCTATGATATAGTCTGTTAGTAAGAACAAGACCACTAGACTCATATCATTACAATCAAGCAAGAATAACTAAATTTATATCCACACGATGCACATATTCTATGTGCGTTTTTAATTTGTTTATAGCTAATTAGCTGTATAGTATCAAAGACACTCGTTGTCTTATCTTATATAACAGCTAGTGTGTAACTTTTTGTATCAGTGAAATCCGTTACGGTTTCAAACCCAAAAAAAAAAAAAAAATTACAAGTACCAACTGTCGGTGGTCGGTGGAATAAAAGAAATTAATTCCTACTAATTGTGAAACGTTATATCTTTTAATAATGGTTGGCAATGTTATATTATGTCCCTTTACCCCACCAGCAAAATATTTTGATAGCAATTTTCTAACAATATTAGAAGAACTAAAAGCACCTGATTGGTTGACATGGCAGCACAGCAAAAGCCCAGTCCCAAATATTTCAATTGTCTATCCCAACAGCCTATTAAATTCATAATAGCTGATGGATTATGTACTAAAAAGCCGAGCAGATATCTCCCATTTCATTGGAAATTTGAGCCTAATTTCAGGCCTAATTCAAAACGAGCCTAAATTAAGGCCCAATTTGTTTTGATGGATTGAGCAAGGCCCAACAGCTTATATAAACCCGTTAATCAGTTCAGCCATACCCAAATTGATACCCAAAAGCCCAAAATTACTAGTGGGATAATAATTGTTTAGTAATGTTTGGAATAACAAGCATGAAATAGGCCCTTTTTTATACACCTATTCTTTCAATTTAACACAAATGAATTGACCATGGGCTGTAGTTAGGGGTGAAAACGGAGCGGATACGGAGCGGATAATGCTGATAATGAGCGGATACGGATACGGATACGGATACAGATAGTAAACGGATATCAAAATTCAAAACCAAATCTGCCTTAAACGGATACGGATACGGATACGGAACGGATAGTCTACGGATACGGATTCAAATACGAATATAAAACGAATAATGGTCGGATAATTAAGATATATGAACTTCTAAGATACAAATATTAATTAAAATATTAAATATAAATATTAATGAACTTATAAGAGATGGGAGATAATCTATTCATATAATATATATATATCAAATAAGTGTATGGTAACAAAAGATGTTGTGGTGTAGTGGTTTGAAGCTTAGTCTAAAGGCATTGAGATGGGAGGACATGGGTTCAAATCCCACCTAAATTATATATTGATCCTCACTAGCTAAATATGTACTTGCATCGGATTTGAATCCGATTATATTTTTAAATTCAATTTGTTATTTATCAGCTAAATATTTATTCCTCTTTTATATGGGTCCAGCCAAATTATCTGAATCCGGATAATCCGGATATTCGCTCCGTTTAGGACTCCGTATCCGTATCCGGATCTTTTATGAATTTCCGAAAATTATCCGAATCCGTATCCAGGAATTATCCGAATCCGGATTATCCGGATTCGGATAATTTCCGGATACGGAGCGGATATCCGCCGGATAATCCGGCTCCGTTTTCACCCCTAGCTGTAGTGAGTGTTTTTACAAGTAAATTTATTTATTGATGAAGACTTGGTAGATATTTATGATTTTGGCAAGTGCAATTAATTAGTGACCCAAAATCCAGAACCTTACCTGATATTTTATAGGGCTCTCTGGCCTCTGCACCAGCTGTTCACCTAAGTGATTTAAATTAAATTAATATTATACTTATCTATACACCAATTCAGTCAGCAGCTAGATTTTTTTTTATCCATTCAAATTTGTTTGTTGGCTGCAAGCTCACACTTATTGAAATAAATATTCATGTATGCAATGACTAATACTGTGGCATTGAAAATAGCAAGTGGTACTATTATTACAAATCATGTTATATTGCTCTCTACCAACTAATTGTATTAGCAAGTATTTGTACTTTTTCTTAAAATAAAAATGCTTCACAAATAAAGTTTTTTCACTTGAATTTTGAACTCGCGTCTCACTTGTCCCTGAATTATATATTGATCCTCACCAGCTAAATATGTACTTGCATCGGATTTGAATCCGATTATATTTTTAAATTCAATTTGTTATTTTTTGACCCTATGACAAAATTTATGAATTCGCCTCTAATACATAGCATGTTTGATTCGTCGTAATTTACATACATTGGATTTTTCTATTCGCTTCGTTAATTCCAGCATCTATTTTTCTAAAATTTATTTTGCAAAAATAAAATATTGATATTTTGGTATCAATTAATTCTAATAGCTAGCATATATATATATATATAGGATTTGGCTACGGTGCTATGAGTTGCATAGAGGCCAACGGTGCTACGCTCAATATTCAAGTTTTCAAAATTCTAACGGTCGATCCGAACCGTTCATCTTGTTCTCCACATTAATATGTGTTTGGAGACCAAATTTTATATTTTTTAAAAAAAATTTACTATTTTTTTAGATAGGTAGAAAATTAAATATCTGAATGGTGCATAATTTTTTAGATCAAGTGATTTTCTACCCCTCTAAAAAAATAGTAAAATTTTTTCAAAAAATGTAAAATTTGGTCTCCAAACACATATTAATATGGAGAACAAGATGAATGGTTCAGATCTACCGTTAGAATTTTGAAAACACAAATATTGAGCCGTAGCATTGTTGTCCTCTATGCAACCCATAACACCGTAGCCAAATTATATATATATATATATATATATATATATATATATATATATATATATATATATGGAATATGCTAGCACGCTATGCATAGCATAGAACTCCTCCATGCAACGGCTTGGATTTCGAGTTTTCAAAATCCTAATGGTCGATCCGAACCGTTCATCTTGTTCTCCATATTAATATGTGTTTGGAGACCAAATTTTATATTTTTTGGAATTTTTTTACTATTTCTTTAGATTTATTAAAAATCACTGTTTTCAGCAAATTTGTACCATAAAAAAACTGCGATTTTCAATAAATCTAAAGAAACAGTAAAAAAATTCCAAAAAATGTAAAATTTGGTCTCCAAACACATATTAATATGGAGAACAAGATGAACGGTTCGGATTGACCATTAGGATTTTGAAAACTCAAAATCCAAGCCGTTGCATAGAGGAGTTCTATGCTATGCATAGCACGCTAGCATGTTCCTATATATATATATATATATATATATATATATATATGAGTGGGGTTAAAATGCACTCTTTTTGTGCTCCAAATGTGCACCCTTCTCTCGTTTCTTCATTTTTAAAATTCAAATAGTTGATTTGAATCTACCAATGTGTTCTACATATTACAATGTGCTTGGAGACCAAATTTTACATTTTTTGGAAATTTTTTACTATTTTTTCAGAATTTTTTATTAAACTAAACAATAATAAAAAAATTCAGCACAGTGATGATTTTCAAAAATTCTGAAAAATAGTAAAAAATTTCCAAAAAATGTAAAATTTGGTCTCCAAGTAGATTTTAATATGTAGAACACGTTGGTAGTTTCAAATCAACTATTTAAATTTTAAAAATGAAGAAACGAGAGGAGGGTGCACGTTTGGAGCACAAAAAGAAGGGTGCATTTTAACCCCACTCTATATATATATATATATATATGAAAGCTGATAATTGTACCCCAAACAAAGTATCCGCCTGCATCCCCTAACTTTCTAGAATGTCAGTGATAAAATGATCAGGTTTTACTTCATACAATGCAATAATAGTATCAATCTTTATTTATTGTATAGAATTTCGCTGCATGAAGAGAAAAACGCTATGTTAAAAAATTTAACAAAGTACAGCCAGATGCAGCGAAACAATCGTATAATTTAAACATATAAAGGAAAGTGTTTAATTAACTGCATTCAAGTGTTTAACTTTTACTGTAAACAAGTTAAAAAAATTTTTGAAACAAAAACGAATCCTCAAATTCGTCCCCGAGCAAAAATTTACAGCTCTAAATTTGAACCAATCTCCAAGCGCGTCCCTGAGCATGAAATTTACAACTCTAAATTTGTACTAATCCCCAAGGGCGTCCCCCAGCACATTTTTTTGTCATTTGTGCAGAATGTGCCCAAAACAGTACCTGTGAACAAGTAAAGCATGCAAACCAATATGTACTAATAAGCAAACAACATAAACAAAACATTGAAAATTCTCTGATTAATATCAATACCTGTGAATTGTTTCAGGTTCTAAGACATGCCTAACACCAAGACCAATACTTGTGAACAAGTATCAATAAGAAGTCTGCAATTTTGTACAGAAGTTTGCATCAAGAAGAATGTTATCGGGTTTTGACAATTCCATCTCCTATATATATATATATATATTTCTGGAAATATGAACAAAAAAGAAAGAAAATTGGAATACAAAGGAAAAAGGAAATAATGTACCTCCAAATAATGGATTCAATATAAGAAATGTCGAAGGCACGAAGAGGATGGAGTCAGTTCCGTAAGCCAAAAAGAAATGCAGACTTGTACATCCCTGTGCACTTCCTACAATTTAATTGAATAAGACATCAGGCTCCTGCACCTTCATCATCATAAGTTATTATCGACCAACAAATATATTTTTGATTTTAAGAGTGCATTAAAATTTTAAGAATTATACTAAGCAAAGAGGATATAAGTCGAAAACACATGAAATTTGAATCTGAACACTACAAAACAACATAAATAGAGTTTAAATATGTACTGGCTTTATACATTCATGAAGCTATTGGGAAGAACGGACCTGATGACAATCTTTCATGTGCCCTTCAAACAGCGGCTTTAAAAATCTAGGATCGCAACGGTAACATCTGCACTTAGTAATAGAGGTAGGAAGGCTATTGTTTGGTAGCGAATGTGTCAGAAACAATACATGTGAACAAGTAAAGCATGTAAACCAATATGTACTAGCAAACAAACAACATAAATAAAGCATTAAAAATTTGTGCATATAAACCTGTGTTTACAAACATTGAAAAATATGTGTTTTCAAACACATTTTAAAGCTTATTCTTCAAACACATTTTAAAGCATATAAACCTGTGTTTACAAACATTGGAAAATCTTCATTGAATAGATTAATTGTTCAAAATGAAGACTATTTTTTTAGTTATTAAATATCAAAAGATGTTAATTTGTATAATTAAAAATAGAACAAATCCCCCATTGCATTCCCGAGCTAATTGGGTTTAAATTGTACTTTAAAGTATACGTTCAAGTA
The DNA here is from genome assembly GCA_033356055.1 of Carex pumila. Taxonomy (NCBI): domain Eukaryota; kingdom Viridiplantae; phylum Streptophyta; class Magnoliopsida; order Poales; family Cyperaceae; genus Carex; species Carex pumila. The sequence goes on from JARJHM010000815.1 coordinate 116,040, forward strand.
CTTATAACTAGTTTAACTAGTTAAAGTACTTAAGTAGTTAATTAATGATTATAGGACTATTAACAAGCTGGGGGACTAGCTCGGAGATTAGTGATTACAACTCCTCCTAACAGACTGTTCACGAAATTAAAACATAAGACAAAATCCTGCAAAGCTAACATTTAAAACAATCACCGTAAAACAACAATGCGTTAAAACAGTGATTCGTTAATTAATGACAAATTAACAAATTTCCGTTATTAATGGACGGTTAAACCTAGTTAAACCAGTTTGGAGACAAGCTCGGATTTGATAGCTCGGAGTACCAGAACATTTCTCTCTCTCTATATATATATATTTTACGAACTTTTAGTTAATCAAATCAGTATACATATAATTTTCAATGGCCAGGGACCATTTTTACGAGATGAGAGCATGTATAGTTATGAAGTGGTGCACAACTTTATTTCCACTTATTATGTCTATCTATAGTTTCCACTTTATTATTTCCACTTAGCAAACTTCTCCTAGATAAGCGCTACAATTGAAGGACCCTTGTAAGGATATTTTTCTTATTCATACTATTAGCTTTTATCCACTTCAACTTGAAATAGATGGAAAAAAAAATGGTATCTTCCTGTTTAAAATTCTAAGTAGATGGTATCTACGCCTAATTAATTAACATGCATGGTACCTAACACGTATGTCAAGTCTATGGTTAGGATCGAAATGATACCAATGCCCAGTTGTATTCAACAAAGTGATCAAGAGGAATAATTAAGTGCCTTCCAACTGCATGAGATGCATGCCAACCTTGCAATGCATGTCATTTTCAACCTGTTAAAAGGACCTTTTATAAATTTTTTCAAGAAAGTAACATGTCAAGATAGAACCACAACGAAGAATATCGGAGGAGAAAACAAGTGGAGAAAGTGGTAACAAGATTTTTATGGAAAGGGTTTGATTGGATTTATCGGATTTGATCTAAGACGAAAAATTCACCACAAACACTGATTTGGACCCATTAAACTCTTTATAACCAAAGATGTCACTCTTCTTCTTTTACTGATTTTATTGCTTATTATAACACATATTGATACAAGAGGAGGGATCCACATACACTGTTTTTGATGACACCCAATTACACCTTACATTTTTAAAGTTTTTAAAATTCAAACAGTCGATTTAAATCATTTAACATGATGAATATATTAAAATAGAGGAGGGTTCAAATGCCTCCATTTTTTGTGCTTCCATCATGTCTCCATTTTTAAAGACTTTAATAACTCAAAATTTTAATTATAAATGTCAAAATAAAACCATTAGATGTAATCTATGTTATTTTCTCTATATGCTCAGAAAATATTATTACATTTCAATTTTGTTTTTATATATATTAATAAGTTCAAAAATCAACGTCTAAAAATTATCCACATTAGTACATTTTTTTACGATCTCTTGATGACAATCAAAACAAAGTTGAAATGTTGTAATATTTTCCTCGTGCATAGATAAAATAATGTAGATCATATCCAATGGTTTTATTTTAATTTTTAAGTTATTAAATTTTTTAAAAATGGAGGCATAATGGAGGCATTTGATCATTCCTCATTAAAATATGCTTGCAGATTAAATTTTACATCTTTTTTTTAACTATTTATTAAGTATTTTACAAAATCGTTGTTTCAGACCATTGAACTTTTATATCCATCTTAATAAATAGTAAAAAAAATTCAACAAAATATAAAATTTGATCTGCAAACACATTTTAATATATCCATCATGTTGAACGATTTAGATCGACTGTTTGGACTTTGAAAATGTAGGATGTACGCCGGTGCAGTGTTGTAAAATGCGGCCACATGACTCGCATATGCGGTCGAATATGCTTATGCAGTGGTCTTCTGCATATAAAATCTCATGCAGTCAAGTTTATGTAGTTTTGAATATATGAGCACATATACGGTCCATATGGACTTGAAAAAAGTCTAAAAATTATTTTGCGTTGGACTCCATATTAGAATCTATAACCTTTATAATATGATAAGGAGCACAAATTACTAGACTAAACAAGTCTTTAGATATAAATTAGTTTTATTTTATCTATATTTCTTTAACAAAGTATAGTAAAACCGCATATGTATTTCCGCATATAAATCCGCATATGCGGTATGCAGTGGGCCTTCTCCATGCATGAGCAAAACTGTATTTTACAACACTGCCTCGGTGTTACCAAAAAACTGTGCAAGTGGATCCCTCCTCTTGATACAAAGGTAAATATAGTAGTTATCTTATCATTTTTAGTAGGAAAAAGCAAAGCTCCTTAACTTGAAAGAAGAAAGATGTTAACTAGCACAATCAAGTAAGTCATTGTCTCATGAGAAGTCGCACATTTAAGGTTTAGTATCTATATATACTAAAATTGATTTAAGAGCTTTAATTGAGCTTTGGTCACCATCTAGCTCATGCTTAAAATAACATGTGAAGACAAAAGTGTAACTCGAGTTACAATCCAAAACGATTGTATTCCTACAGATTATACTCTTTTTTTTTGTTGCTGCACAAAATGCATGCCATTTGTGGGACTGTGTCATGTACTAGTCTGAGTATTCATTCTTTGGATATCTGTGCTAAAAGAGTTAATTGAAACCACTACAAAAATAAGTTTATGGTAAGAGATTTTTCTTCGGAGGCCATTGTTAGAGATGCATTGATAAAAAATTTCAAGTAGGAAATAAGTTACACATTTTCCAACACCCAACACAGAGACATTTTTAAGTAAGAAAAGAGATACACACTGCTTATGGGACAACATTTATAACTAACACTGAATATTATTAGTATATTAATATTCATAATTATACTATAAACTAATTAAATGCAGGACAACATTTCTGTGAAACAATAAATTCTTTTAGTAGTGGATATTCTTTCTTGATAAATATTTCAACTAAAATTGCAGCCTCATTTATTAATCTCTTAACTCAAGATCAATGCTGAAAAGAGAACAAACTTGACATAGTGAAGCAAATAATTATATTTTTGAAAATAAATTGTAATAAGTCGGCTGAAAAAAAACTTGCTTTACTAATTGTTGTTCACACATTATATGCGCAGTGAACAGATTTCATCAAGATAATATCAACAAAAAAAAGTAGAATGAAAAGAGATACATAATAAATGACAGTGAAAGGTGATTAGAAAGCATTATGGTGTCAGAACAATACTTCCTGTTAAATCTGTTTATAGTGGAAAATGTAGTAGTAGTGGAAGCAGCATCAGTTATTCAATCATCAATTCATAATCAACCTGTTTTTGGACCAGAACTTCAGGCCCTTTTGAGTTGGGAATTGGAAAATTCAGGGTGGAAAGTGTTAATTGGGGAAAATTATACCACGTGGAAAGTGCAATGCCGCGTGGTGTGGGCCATTGTGATAATATTCATCAGAGACCTTTCTTTGAAAAATACATGTGAAACTCAGAAATTTCATTTTCTTGGTTAGCTTACCTGGTCTTATAATTGACAGTTGAGTGTCTTGAAAAAATAAAATAATATGTACTTACAACAGTTTTGAAAAAAAAAAAATACATGTCAAACTTAGAAATTTGAAAAATACATGTGAAACTCAGAAATTTCATTTTGCTTGGTTATCTTTGCTAGTCTTATATCTGACAGTTAAGTGTGTTGAAAAAAATTATTAATATGTGCTTACAACAGTTTTGAAAAAAAAAAAAACATGTGAAACTCAGAAATTTCATTTTGCTTGGTTAGCTTAGCTAGTCTTATATCTGACAGTTAAGTGTGTTGAAAAAAATTATTAATATGTGCTTACAACAGTTTTGAAAAAAAAAAAAAAAAAAAACATGTGAAACTCAGAATTTTCATTTTCCTTGGTTAGCTTAGCTAGTCTTATATCTGACAGTTAAGTGTGTTGAAAAAAATTATTAATATGTGCTTACAACAGTTTTGAAAAAAAGAAAATACATGTGAAACTCAGAAATTTGAAAAATACATGTGAAACTAAGAAATTTCATTTTTCCTTGTTTAGCTTAGCTAGTCTTATATCTGACAGTTAAGTGTGTTGAAAAAAAAAAATGTGCTTACAACAGTTTTGGAAAAAAAAAATGTAAAACTCAGAAATTTGAAAATACATGTGAAATTCAGAAAATTTATTTTCTTTGGTTAGCTTAGCTAGTCTTATATTTGACAATCATGAGTGTTGAAAAAAATAATTAATATGTGCTTACAATAGTTTTGAAAAAAAATGGCCGACAATTAATTGTTCACTTAAATGTCTTAATCGACTAGTCGGCTATCGAATTGACTTATTATTTGTCTAGTTAAATTAATTATACAATTGCAGTTAATATAAATAATTGTTAGACTTTTATTCTTTCTAGAAAAAGTAATATTAATTGACCAGTTAATTTGACAGACTGCGTAATGTCGCTTCGTAAAACATATGACGAAGAGTTGTCATTTTGTTATTCTCAGCTTTTCCGATTGGAAGAGAACCGTTTAAATTTCTTTATTTTTTTTATCTTTATTATGTTTTCATTTTTAGAACCATATTAATTTTAAATTTTAAAATAAAACTGTTATCAATGGCCTATATCATTTTTTTTCTGCTAACGTAAAAGATCTGACATTTTGATCACATCAAACGGAAAATTTTCAAAATTCATTGTTTGATTAAAAAGAATAAAAAGTAGGTATATATGTTCTATGCTTAAATATTAGAATCCCGATAACAATCCCTGCACTAAAATTCCAGCATTGTTCCAACACAATAACTGTTGGGAGGACTGCAACACTTCATCACTTAATTTTTTTTCTAAAATTATTAATATTAATATTCTCAACTATTTAACTCTATGCTAAAAAATACTTATATCTATGAGATGAACAATTTTTAAATAAATAATTATCCTCCCAATTAAATTCTCCAAACAGCGCACCAAAAATATCTGAAGGGCAACTCAAACTACATGGGAGGACTGTACACATTCTTAGAGGTTGGTTTTTTTTTTCTTCGTTAAATCTCGTCCATATTTCTGATGATATGGGAGAAATCTTGAAAATCTAAACCCACAAACATATTTTACGTAATTTTATCTTTCAAATGAGATCCATAATTAAGTATTTTTGTACTCATTGTCACATAAGTACTTATGTCTTGTTGTGCAAGTATTTATACCTATATTTGCAAATATGTCTTTTTACATATGACATTTGATGACGTTTGAAAGTATTAATATCAAGTATTGCAAGTATTTATACCTATGCACTGAAGTATTTATATCTATAATGTCAACTATTTTTTGTTAGATGAAAGCTAAAGCGGGGACGATATATTAAGGAAGGTTAGTGCGGAGATACAAGATCTTCGTCACTTCATTAGAGAAAGGTTGATACGGGAACGATTGGAAGACTGAAAAAGGGGAATGATTATGTCAAGTTAAGCATCAAAGTATTAATATCTTATTTTTTTTAAGTATTTGTATCTATAAAAGTTGATGAGAAAACAAATACGAAAACTGAGTAAGAAGGGATCACAGTACATATTAGAGGAAGATCAATGCGGGAACAGATTGGAGGACTGGGAAGGAGGGGACTCATATTTCTAAATATTAATTTAGATGTTTAATTTTTGTTTTGTCCTTAGATAAAAAAAAATGATGCAAATTTAGTTCACCCCATAAATAACTTATTTTTTCTCTAATTGTCGATATATGTGCATATGTTAATATAATCATAATATTCAATTACTTAGTGATGTCTTGTCCATTTGCCAAACGCATTACGCATACCAACTTTGACAAAACTTATTTTTGGTGAAATATCATTTGAATTATATTGATTAAATAAATGATATTTTTTTCGTGGATTGAAATATCATACAAAAAATTCATTGAATTGAATATTTCGCTAGTTTTTAGTGAGTAGACCATTAAAAATACTTAAAATAAAATATAGTTTTTGTCTATTTCTTTTTCGTTGCTGTGGGAATTCTTAATAGATTCCCTGAAAAAATCACATTTGAGTATCCCTATTAAGAGGACATGTGTCCGTTCGTACCATGAGAGAAGGAAATAATTCAATTGAAAACAAGAAAATTTTGAATTGAAAGGGACTGTACGTAAAATGCATGTGTGATTTAAATTAAGTTTTCACAAATTTAACTATTAAATTACAAACACACATTTATTATATTACAAGAGATGCTGAGTCATATCAAAACCAAAATTTTTTTTTAATAAACACAATTAATTTTTTTAAAATCATTGGGTGGCACCCCTTTCCAACGCTGTTGATCCTCCAAGTTTCTACAGAAAATATGAATTAGCCTAATCAATAATGTTCACATGCGGCCTGCGGGCCCACTTTCCAGTTCATATCAATTTGGGCTTAAATCTTAAAGGGGATAACAGCGAGAGATGCATTTCCTTTTTCTTTTTCTTTTTTTCTGAAAAGAAGAGAGATGCATTTCCTTAACAGTACTCATCCTTGCCTTGACTTCAAACAGAATAAATTGGAGAATTCTTTCTAGAGGGGTCCTTTTGGTTGAATTTAATTCCTAAAAAAGCGAAAGAAGGCTCACGCGGTAAGTGATCATATTGGGTCCCACGAGCAGGGTCATGGTGGGATCCAGAACCCGAATCCTATAAGCTACTGGTTGAAATTCAGAAATGAGAATCTTAGTTAAATGGTATGAGATTTTGGTCCGATTCAAACTGATCATAATTAAAAACATAAGTTGTATCCATGTATGGTAAAAAAAGAAAAGAAAATCATGCAGAAACATATACAATTTTTATTGCTCCTTCCAGATTTCAAACTTGTGACCCGTCACAGTTCAACAAAAACACCATTTGAAGTTTTGAACTTTGAACAATGATCCCTTGAAATTAGATTTGCCTTTCTAGAACCTATAGTTGAACCATAACACCATTTGGACTTTGAATGTTCCAGTCATGTAATTCCTTTGATACAAATAATTCGATTCATTAGTCGTCATTTAAGACTTGTAGTTTTCCAAGCCATAAATTTCTATATATCATTCGTGGTCTTGTTTTCCAAGTAAACCGTCGTCCAGTTCTTTTAATGTGCAAATACTATTTGTTTTCCTAAATGAATATATATCAACTGTCTAATACTAATCTGTTGCAAATTTTGGCAGCTTAAGATGGTGACATCCTTGTAAGTTATCAAGCAAGAAGCAAGAAAGCTCATGTTAGACGCTTCTGTATGACCCACCTTCTATTTGTAAATGTCTAATGTCCACATAGAGTAAGAGAACAACAAATGTACGTAGCTTCGAAAGCCACGTCTTCATTGGCCGCCTCATTTCTAACAGTCATTGATCATATCCCTTTCTTAATTGATTAAACCAAAATCTTAAGGGTTCTTGTTTAAATGTGTTATGTTGAACTAATAAACCTTCTTTGGTGTTTACACTGGCCATGCATGCATGGAACTGAGGAATATCCGGTTCTAAACGTCTAACCGACAGAGTAGATCATCATTCACACTGACAGCACTGATTGTACAGTGTGAAACAGAATCCAATAATTAAGCTCACAAACAGTTTTTTCCTTAATTCTTCCAAATATGGACATGCAATCGATGTGATGTCTCTATCCGCATCTGCGTACACGTGCATGATGAGTAGGCGTCTTATATTGTTGATGTAAATTTAAGCCCTTGATTTATTTCCAGTCTGAATATCTGGGGATGTAATTGTTGTTTCTAAACAGCCAATTTAACAGTATAGTTAATGTTAATTACCAGAAATAGTATTCCATGTATTAACAATAAAAGAAAGAAAGAATATTAGTAGCCAACCCTAAAGAATTGTAGGATTACCTACTGACCCTAGCTAATTGCCTGACTCAACTAAGTAATTATAAATTTAAACTAGTTAATTAGCAACTTGGCATCTCCAGCAGGCTTAATTAGTCAATGAACTAATAATTAACCTCTCCTTCTCTCGATCTCTCTCCAGACCTACATATCTTTATCTCTAGTCTCTATATATATGAACCCTTTTCAACATCCATAACAAACCAACCCAATTCCCTCTGTTTGACACACACACACAAACACACAAAACTTGATGGATTCAACTCATTCGAACGATACCACCACCACCACTGCTACCACATTTAGCAACTCTAACTCCTCAAATTCCCTGTCGCCTGCTTCACCTCCTACCCGATATGGTACTGTCTATAATGCACCAATTGTGGTGCTAAGTCCCTGTGCTGCGTGCAAGATTTTGCGCCGACGGTGTGTCGATAAATGCGTGCTTGCACCGTACTTCCCACCGACAGAACCTCACAAGTTCACTACTGCTCACCGTGTTTTCGGTGCTAGTAACATCATCAAGCTCTTACAGGTACAGCAATCACATTGAAGTATCTCATTTTCATGACAGCAGCAACAACAACAACAATAACTTTAGTAGAAATAGTATAATGGATAACATAACAATAAATGATAAAAATTTCAGTCAAAATGTGTGTCACTTAAATTAATCAGGCTGGGTATGTTTTATTAATTGTACTGTTATGTTACAGGAACCTCTTCAATAGAACAAAGGAAGCTATGACCCTTTGAAGTAAACAATCTATAAATGAATAATACAACACTTGATATAATTACAAAAGAAGAAAAGAACAAATTCCTTCTGCGTCTCTAATTAATTTTCTAGTCTAACAAAGGCTAGAATTATGCCAATACTAGGCTATCCCTACCTATCCTAAGTGAATAGACTGAAGTTGACCTCACACATCACATAGTTATCCACAAGGCGGCACCAAATTTTTTTTTTACGATAACTAACTAATATCTCTTCATGTCTTAACAGGAGCTTCCTGAAAGTCAAAGGGCGGATGCGGTTAGCAGCATGGTTTACGAGGCCAATGCCCGGATCCGTGACCCAGTTTACGGGTGTGCAGGAGCCATATGCCAGCTCCAGAAGCAAGTGAGTGATTTGCAAGCCCAGCTGGCACGGTCTCAGGCTGAGCTGGTAAATGTGCAGGCTCAGCACGCAAACTTGGTCGCTCTCATTTGCATGGAAATGGCGCAACTCCAACAACAGCAACAGCAAAACCAGCAGCAGCAGCAGCAGCAACAACAACAACAACTATTGGCCATGTCAAGCCCAAACATGTTTCAAAATGATTGTTTTGTTATGGATGAGGCGTGTCAGGGTTCAATCTGGGATGAACCGTTGTGGGTTTGATTTTCTGAGATGGTTAGATTGAGTTGAATAAACACTGGACCGAAGGTTCGAGTTCCGAGTTGAATTGATGTCAAAGAAAAATTTATTATGTATGAAATACCGAGTGCGTTAGCAGGAGAGGGGGTAATTGAACAGTACTTAAATTCATGACTTTACGATATATATGTTATAGTGTGTTAATATACTGTAAGTGTAATAATATATTTCAAATAATTAGTGAAAAATATCTACAATCATTTTTCATGGATGCTGATTCTTATATTCATACTTGAATATCCCCTGAATAGATTTAACTAACCACACTTCGACTAAATGTGTATAGATTTCAAGATCTTAAGGCTGTGATAGTGTCTGATTCTTCTCAACACTAAAGAGCAATTATTATATTGGGCTGTATGTAATTAAATTACTATAATGCCACAATTATTCATAAGATTTTTTTATCAAACTAGTGCATGCTGACATATATATCCTTGGTAAAGTACACACAATCTGCAGGAAATATGTGAACCAATTTTCTAGAGTCGGTTTCAAACGCTTAATTAATTGGTTTGTAATTATGAAAAAAGGGCTTTTTACTCTTGATCATCAATTCATTTATTCATTAAAAACATATTGAGATAAGCTAATTAAGTACAAAAAAGTTGGTATATTAAGAAAAGTGATTAATATTTTCGTAGATAAAAAATACACATATTTTTGTCTAGCTTGTGTAGGTACACGTGTGGGCCAATGGTGCTATAGTTAGCTCTAAGTGCATGGTACGTTTTGTGCTCTGTGCACAGCCACAGCGTACTGATCAAATGGAGATCAAAATCTGCTGTTATTTTCAGCAGAATAACATAACCCTGCTATTTCTTTTTCTCTCTCTTCAAAGAAGAGGAGAGAGAAAGAGAAGAGAGATAGAGAGAATAGCACGGAATAGCACGGAGTTTGATAAGAGCATATTTCATTCTATCATATGGGAGTGCGTATCCTCTAGGATATCTCATATTTTGCGTGACTGACGTGTCAGGTGCCTATTCGGAATAGCGCAGGGGGCAGTATTATTTGAGCTTTGAGATTCGTGCATAATGTATTTGAACGGTTGAGATTCTCCAAAAAGTCCCGCAAAATATGAGGTATCTCAGAGGAAGCGAATTCATCAAATGGAGTTTGAAAGTGAAATTACCAATGCATGCACCAAAGGGAAAAATATATTAAAAAAATAAAAATAAAAAAAGAGAATATACATACAAATATTCTTCCAATTAATTTCCTAAACGGCACTTCAATGTCAAAGATACCCATTCAAAAACACATGTTTTAACGAGTCTTTTTCCACAGACTATTTAAAAAAAAATCCGTTATAGACCACCTACTGGTCCAACCTACTAATCTAATATATCATGCCTGGTACTTAATTAGAAGACTTACAGTTGGATTTTTTTTTTTTTCTAATTTTCTTCCGTTTTCATTATTCTATTGATATGAGAGAGAAAGGGAGTTGACATTACATATACTGTGTACTATCTAGCTAATTAAATGAGGAGAGTTAAAATGCATATCTCTTTTGTGCTTCTAACGTGCACTTTCTCTTCATATTTTCATTTTCAAAGCTTAAATAGACGATTCGAACCTTCCAACATGTTTTTTGTATTAAAATGTGCTTGGAGACCAAATTTTACTTTTTTTGAAATTTTTTTTTTACTATTTTTTTTAAAAATTTTGAAAATCATCACTTTGCTGAATTTTTTATTATTGTTTAGTTTAATCAAAAATTTTGTGTGAATGATATTGCATATCCTGTGGTGCCGAACCTTAACAATGCGCAAAAAAAAAAAAAAAGAGTTCGAATTCTGTGAAATTGAACCGTTCATTTTAATCTGACACGAATTTTAAAGAAGTCTGTATATTCTAGACAGATTCGAATATTTTTTAGTAAATCTACCGATGAAGTACTTTAGAAAATATATACTAAAATATGAGTGTCTTCCCTCCATATTTCTGTTTAGTATATATTGAGATGGCCGATCACCGCTCCAATAAATTAATTATAAAAGTAGAATCTAAAAAAATTATATTTAATCTAGTAGTAAAGAAACATGACTTCTACGTGAGAAGTCATAAATTCGAAACTCACAAAATAGAAAAATTCTCTATATTAATCTATAGGGGTATGAAATGTATTGGATGTCTTGCTTTCTAACTCATATTAAAAAAACAAAAACAGAATCATGCTTTTCTTAAAAAAAAAAAAAAGAATTTGAATCATATATATTGCCTTGTGTTTTCTTTTTATTGTAACACTTGTTATAATGTTTCATTTAGCTTGGCATGTGGTTGCCAACACCTTACTTCCTATAATTCAAATTCCGCAGTAATATTTTTATAAATAGGTAATTTAGATGAAGCCTTAATTAATTTTTTTTGTTAGGTCACACATGAGAATAGTACTTATTATTAGAATATTATTCTGATATTATTATTGTCATTATTGTTGTTATCTTTATTATTTATTATTTAAATTTATAGGTGCTCATTAATGATTTACTTGCTACACACACATATATTATATATATTAAAAAAACAAGCTTAGACCCCATATGTATGTGGATTTTTTTTCTATCCTAAGAATTCAATTCTTGCCTAACCTTAATTATTATTTAATTTTTCACAGCCCAGTCTTTAATTTTTGCCTACACTAAACTTTTATCTACCCCTAAACTAGTTTATGACTAAATCTATACGTCTCTGGTATATAAAGTTCATACTTAACACACAAGTAAGAATCAATGGTGACGTGGCGACATCGATGTACAATCAGCTAAAACACAAGCAAAATATCTGAAATTATTTTTGAGTAAGAGATAGAAACAAAGCCATCATTCCATCAACCATTAATATCTACAAAGCAGTCGAATTTCGAACTTATAATTTTCCACCCGAAAAATATTACCTTTAACTACCAGACTAAGGCTGGTTCTCAAGTCTCAGCATACCCGGAATTATTGGCAGCCTTTTTTATTTGGATTATTTTTGTTCTAAAGACTGTATACGCAGGGGCAGACTCATGTGGAGCCCGCGGGTGCAGCTGCTCTCTCCTAAATTTTGAGTTTTAACGGTAATTTGTCAATTTCAATTGACTTTGTCTTCCTCCTCTGTAGGAAATTTTTTTATTCCTCTCTGAATGTTTAATTTATAATTCGGGTTAAATTTAGGATTACAATCAAAATAATTTTTTTGAATTATGATTGGTAATTATAATTATAAGTTAAAATATTAGAAAGTATAAATCAAAGCATTGAAAAATATAAGACAAAACATTATTTTTTTTATCGAATATCTAATTAGTTAACGAATTTAAATCCGATTTGATATTTTTTTACTCCTACGAAAATCCTGAATCTCCGTAGTTGTTGTAATTTTCATATTACATTATTTTATTTAATAGCTTATCCAGTTGGGTTAGAACTTGGAATGATTCAAACTTCAAAGAGTAGGCTAAATTAGTCAGCAAGTTTCAAGTTTCCATGGAATTTATGTTTTTATAAATTAATGAGCCACCAACTTCTGGTCTCATGCAGAATTAAGAAATTTTTGTTTTTATATACCGGCCCAGCAGCCAGCCAGCCAGCTGATCATGATTGGTAGTACGTACTGCACATTAATTAGATTTCGTTGTTCATAATGTAGGGTTAAGAAAGTGACAAGCTGGCGATTTGAATTTTCTTTCTTTATATATATATAGAGAGAGAGTAATATATATATATAGAGAGTAAAGCTAATATACACTTAAGTGTACCAATGAACTCATACACTTAATTCTAGGATCGTACGATTAGCTTTGAGATTTGTGTAGATTCTTTAAAAGTCGTGTAGCTTCTTTAAAAGTCGTGATACACGAATCTCAAAGCTAATCGTACGGTCCTAGAGTTAAGTGTATGAGTTCATTGGTACCCTTAAGTGTATATTAGCTTTACTCTATATATATATATATATATTTATAGCCATGATTGAGCCTTTGAGACTAACCCAATTTACTATTAATAGTTGGTGAGCATCAGTAATTAAGACGGACTTGTAGCCGTTCGATCTGAATCAAAATTTGTATGAACTTGATCTGTATAAATTATAAAACTGTCCGCACAAAATTCAACATAAATCGAACGGTTATAACCAGATATTCTGTGATAAAACACTAAAAAAATGAAGGTAAGTTGTAATATATTCAAGAGTAAGACTTGGGTGCTATAGATGGCATAAGACTATTCGTACTACGACTTCAAAAATATATCGAATAAACTTTAAACTTTAAATTACGATCTAAGTAACTCAGTAAATTAGTTATATAATGAACTTGTAGAATACTAATTTTTACTATTTTTTATATAGAAGATGACAAACAATGACTTAAAAATTAAAAAAAATTGTCAATATTTTAGGTTATTTTTTGCCTTCTTTCATAAATAAAAAAATTATAATTTTTTTTCAAAAATAGTAAAAATAAGTATTTTATAAGTTGATTATATAATTAATTTACTAAGCTACTTAAATCAAAGTTTGAAGTTTATACGATAGTTTTTTAAAACCGCCGCACTAATTGCATTATGCCATCATAGCATCTAAATCTTACTCTTTATTCAAAGCATGTGCCCCAACAACAAAGGAATACTAAATTGTAAGAAGAGATTAATCATGGAGTAGTCAAAAAGGTCATACTGCAATAGATATGCAGCGCCTTCTCTTCTGCGCAAATGAAATCATTTCCCGGCAACAACATCGTCATTAATTATATAATTAAAGAGAAGCTTTTGTTTCCACTTTTAGTAACAAACAAAATGTTGTCAAAAAGGAGGCAGAGTGTTGAAAGAGTATATTTTCAAATCTCTACAAAGCTATCATTCAAATTACTTTAAGAAGAATCTACTTTTGGCTCTTGAATTTTTGTGAGTGAGGCTTTGGTAATATGCAATATTATTAAATGCAGTTTTTATGCGGTATATGAAAAATCACTGCATACAAACTTATATGATGATTTTAAAATGAGAATATATATATAGAGAGAGAGAGTGTTTGACTAATTTGTTACCGGAAGCATTTCGACTGAAGTGCTTACGGAGTCATATTTTAGTATTTGATATTTAAATAATAAATCCAAACCGTTAGATGTTAAATCTATTATAAAATCTGATTGAAGACAAAATTTTACATTTTTTGAAATTTTTTTACTATTATTAAGCTGGTTTGAAAACCATTGCTTTCAATACTTCATAAATTTAATAAAAATAACAGTTTTCAAACCAGCTTAATAAATAGTAAAAAAATTCCAAAAAATGTAAAATTTTGTCTCCAATCAGATTTTATAATAGATTGAACATCTAACAGTTTGGATTTATTATTTGAATATCAAATACTAAAATATGACTCCGTAAGCACTTCGGTCGAAGTGCTTCCGGTAACAAATTAGACAGCCCCCATATGTGTGTGTGTGTGTGTGTGTGTAGAGAGAGAGAGAGAGAGATATAGGCTAATAAACAATTAATTGTTCCTGAGGTCCTGTACAACCAAGACGTTTTTCAATTTTTAAAGTCCAAATGATCAATCCAAACGGTTAGATGTGATCTCCACATTAAAATGTGCTTGGAGACCAAATTTTACATTTTTCTAATTTTTTTTACTATTTATTAAGTCACTTTGAAAACCGTTGATTCAACGGTGACTTCTGGTTTTTCTGTTTTGTTAAGCCACCGTTGGATTAGCAGTTTTCAGAATGACTTAATAAATAATAAAAAATAAGAAAAATGTAAATTTGGTCTCCAAGCATATTTTAATTTGGAGATCACATCTAACCGTTTGGATCGATCATTTGGACTTTAAAAATTGAAAAATAATTTAATTGTACGGAACCTCAGGAACAATCAATTGTTTATTAGCCTATCTCTCTCTCTCTCTCTATATATATATATATATGTGAGGAAGGATCAAGTTATGACAATTGTTAACTTACAACAAGTTACCACAACCATTTTCAAGTCCAAATTGTCAATCCAAACTGTTAGATGTGATCTCCACAATAAAATGTGCTTGGAGACCAAATTTTACATTTTTGGAAAATTTTTACTATTTATTAAGATGGGTACAAAAGCTAGTCAAATTCAAACCATTAAATTTTGTACCCATCTTAATAAATAATAAAAAAATTCAAAAAATATAAAATTTGATATGGAAGCACATTTTATTGTGGAGATCATGTTGAACAGTTTGGATCGACGATTTGGACTTTGAAAATGTAGAAAATGGTTGTGGTAACTTGTTGTAACTTGATCCCTGGGTGAGCCATGGAGTAAAACACGCTTGTACTCCACGCCATATTTCCATTTTGAACATTCAAACAATTGATTCGAACCTTCTGACATGTTCTCTATATTGAAATATGTTGGAGACTAAATTTTACATTTTTTGAAATTTTTTTACTATATATTAAGCCACTTTAAAAATTGTTGTTTCACTGTGAACAGTAAAAATTTCTGAACTACCGGATCAACAATTTTCAAAGTGGCTTAATAAATTGTAAAAAAAAAAATTTAATGTAAAATTTGGTCCCCAAGCACATTTCAATATGGAGATCGTGTTGAGTGATTCGGATCGGTTATTTGAATTTTCAAAATGATAATATAGTGTCATGAAGCAAAAACTTGTTTTATGCGGTAATATATAAGTATACGGTAATATGAGGTAATATGTGATAATATATAGTAATAAGCAGTAATATGCAGTAGTATGTGGTAATATTCAGTATCATACAAACAGGCATGCAGTAATATATGGCCCAATATGCAGTAGTAATATGCGGCCGAATATGCAATCGGAATTGCATATATTGACAGCATATAGATTTCTATGTGGAATACAGCCGAATACGCATATGCGGCTGCATAAACTGTATTTTATTACATTGGTAATATGCATATTACAGATAGATCCGTAATTGGAATTCATATTTTTTACTTTCAAAATTTAAACAGTCAATTCTAATCATTACATATAATCTCTATATGACATTGTATTTGAAGATCAATTCTTTTTTTTTTTAGTTTTGTTACTATTTTTTTAGATGGTTAAAAAATTTCAAATCAAATGTTTTTTTACTTATCTTAAACAACATTAAACAAAATCTAATTTTTTTGGTCAGCAAATATATTTTTATATGAAAATTATATTGAATAATTCAGATCAACTGTTTAAACTTTCAAAACAGAAATACGAGTCTGTAGTGCGAATAATTATGTAGTATGCATATTACCATAGCCTCACTCATTTTTTTTATACTTCAATGGAGTTCTTGATTTTTTATTTGAATAATTATAGCGTCCATCTAACGTTACATCTAATACTTATGATATTAATATATATAAGATATATCTCTTATCCGGCTACGAATTATTAAAATTTAAAATTATATCCGTATTCACATAAATATTCGGATATTCCAGATATCTGATCAGGATCCGTTTGCACGCCTAGGCTTGAACCCACGACCACAGTTAAGCTTAAGAGATGCGTTTTAAGAGACGGCTTTTAAATGAACTAATTAGTAATTAGTAGGGAGAAATAGAAATATTTTATTTATGGTGGAGCAACAAATTAATTTCGTTTCAAACAGGACGGACCCAGAATTTTCGTTATGGAGAGGCAAAAAAGATATTGAATTGAGTTTAAATAGTTTATCGAATTTAAACACATTAACTAATTGAATACTCAATAAAAAAAAAATATTTTGACTTATATTTTTCAATATCTTGACTTATAATTTCTGATCCTATAACTTATAATTAATATTACCAATTATAATTTAAGAAATTTATTTTGATTTTAACACTAAATTTAACCCGAATTACAAATCAAAAATTTCAAAAAAGAACAAAGTCGATCGATATTAATATATCACTACTAAAACTCAAAATCCAGAGAAAGCAGCTGTCCCCCTGTACTACAGTACATCCGCCCATAGTTTCAAATATGTAATCTATAACTCCATATACCTACCAGTTTACCCAGACGGGGTTTCAAAATAATTAATTAAAATTAGTACGGAGAAATTAAAAGATTTATTTATGGTGGGCCTTAAGTTTCGTTTCAAATATGTAATATTCCAGACCTACTTCTATGACCCCTCCAAAAAAACACAGATGCATCCTAAATAATCCGATGCGTCCAATTCAAGCAGTTGTCCAAAGAAAAAAAAAATTCAAGCTGTCAAATCCGTTGCAATGTTATTGCAGAGGTGATGCATGTTGATCCTTGTATATATTTAAATTCAAAATAAAATCATAAATGTGTTCTTTATTATTTAGATAGAACCAATGTTATTAGATGCGGTTTCTATATAATATGTGAAAGATCACCGCATATACGGATTTTTATGCGGATTTTAAAATAATAATTTATATATAGAGAGAGAGAGAGATGGGCTATGGTGCATTGCAATGCATGAAGGAGTTTGTGCATTGGATCATAAATCTAAAATTCAAAATTCAAATGACCGATTCAAACCGTTCATCTTGTTCTCCATATTAATATGTGTTTGGAGACCAAATTTTACATTTTTCTAAATTTTTTTACTATTTATTAAGTATTTTATAAAATTGTTGATCCAACGGCAGCTTAACAAAACAGTAAAATCAGCAGCCACCGTTGGATCAACAATTTTGTAAAATACTTAATAAATAGTAAAAAAATTCAGAAAAATGTAAAATTTGGTCTCCAAACACATATTAATATGGAGAATAAGATGAACGGTTTGGATCGGCCATTTGAATTTTGAATTTTAGATTTATGATCCAATGTACAAACCCCTTTCATGCATTGCAATGCACCATAGCCCATCTCTCTCTCTCTCTCTCTCTCTCTCTCTATATATATATATATGGGGAGGGATCAAGTTACAATAATTTTTGAGTTACAACAAATTACAATAAGCATTATCTACATTTTCGAAGTCCAAATCATCGATCCAAACCGTTAGATGGGATCTCTACAATAAAATGTGCTTGGAGACCAAATTTTATATTTTTTTTGGAATTTTTTACTATTTATTAAGATGGGTACAAAAACTAGTCGGATTTAGACCATTGAATTTTGTACCCATCTTAATAAATAGTAAAAAAATTCCAAAAAAATATAAAATTTGGTCTCCAAGCACATTTTATTGTAGAGATCCCATCTAACGGTTTGGATCGATGATTTGGGCTTCGAAAATGTAAATAATGCTTGTTGTAACTTGATCCCTCCTCTCTCTCTCTCTCTCTCTATCTATATATATATATATATAT